>LYUA01000489.1:251046-263539 GCA_002093875.1 Calopteryx splendens | reverse complement strand
CAAATTCTGTTGAAGGCTGAAGTTGCAGCTATGTTTAGGAAGTTAAAAGGAAGGCTAGGACCGACTGGGAGGAAGCACTTGTTAGGGGTACATTCAAAGCATGAAATGTTTTATTCTATTGCGAATGTTAATGAAATTATTTTGGAGAGCGAAATTATATTATATTTATGTATCCCTATTGACTTTCATAACTTTTTGTACTTGTTATGGGTATTCGAAGATTATTATTTCTATGGTATTTCGGGATCTCAACAACATCCAAATGTAAAAAGAGATCACCGAAATACCAAATGAAAGACACTATTGAAAATTATAATAAATAGTTATACAACTTTGCTGTTCCACATAAATACTTATTTAATCACGACCAGGTTTCATTACATAGTGACATCTCTAGGTCACAAGTCCACGCTTATGTATTCAAGCCAGGTAAGGGGTGGGGAAGGGAAGGTGGTGGATAGGGAAGGTGGGGGAGGGGAGGAGGAGAGCGATAAAAGGGGGGTGGGGTAACAACCCTTTTGGGCATTGGGTGTCCGTGAGGGCACCCGTGCATCTTCGGGCGAGGGGCCGGGGGACGGTGAAACGCGCATTGGTCACTTTTCCGCTAATGGTGTCTTCAGACTATTGAAAAATAAATGACGGTTGTAAGCACCAAAGCTATTACTAGCATTAAAAACTTGAAAAAAAATGTCTGGATACGAGTAAATAAACGATTCTCACGATTTAAAATGGGAATAATTTTCTGAATGAAGGTTGAAATTTAGTCTGGATCCTTTTGGCAAGGTTGAGGTAGATATTTTCTGTGATTGATATAGAGGTTTTGGTAGTTCACCGTCATATCAAAGTATAGAATCAGATAGACAGTACCAAAGGCATGCGTAAAATGGCATATTTTTCCGCGCACGATAAGAGAGGCCAGTAGAGTTGTCATTCACTTCCTCTAAGAGATGATTCGCTAGACAATTTAGCCTATATTATACATATTTATTTTTATCCATCTCCTATTATACTTACCTATTAATATGTGATCTAATCCCCTGCCACACACCCAAGTGGTGGCTTGTAAGGTATTGTGTAGATGTGGATGCATTATTATTACCAAAAACATGGTTTGCATGGTTTAATTATTTATAATGTAGGAATTTTGAAACTCTTTGCATTTCAAATTCCTCTTTTCTTTTGACTTGAATGACTTTCTTCTGGTTCATAACGTGTTGGTAATAAGCATTTGAGAATATTTGTGCCTCCTTGAGGATAAACTTGGGACCGCATATCATGATGGCTGCTTAACGAAGGTTCTTCAGAATAGTAATTCGGTCGATCGACTTAAAATCGTTTCCCTTGTTTTCTTGTGGAATCGGGGTTTCCATAATCCTCTCTTCCAGGTCTGCCTTTTCGCAAGGGTGTCCGCCTTGATCGGCGTCGTCACTGCATTGGGTGCCGCAGCACGACTGTCCACATACGGGCAGCACCACTTGCATCCCTCCTCCCCGCAGCACCTTTCGAACTCACTTGAAGTCACCACGGCGACTCCGGCGAAAGAATATCCACCTGTTAGTGAAGCGACCTCACCCGGCAGCAGCGCGATGTGGTTGGCCTTCGACGTGGCCAACGCTCTGCAGGTAAGTTTCACCAAACGCGCACCAGATGGAATGATGGGCTATTTGAAGCAGAGTTCTCTGGATGATACTCTCCGCACTACTAGTAATTAAAACGGCAAACAGAGGACTCTGATTTGAAGTAACTGGCCGAGGAAATGAAATCCATTGCCACACCCTCTCATTTGAATCGCAATTCCCTTTCTTTTACATATAAACCTTGCAAATTGGTCCTCCTTTGCCCTAATTTCATAGTGATAATAATGTATATTCTGATGAAATTTTAATTTTCCCAGAGCATATTTATTTCATCTCTCCCAAAGAAATTCCTACTGTTGGCATGATGTACCATATCGAGTAAACTAAGAAGATTCTTGCATGGAAACCGGTGCTTCATGGCCTCTTCATTCTAGAATCAGCTCACCCATCCACACTCGTGTTATTCAATCATCCCGTTAATTTCTCTTTGCCATGGGCCGAAGTCGAATTCAATTCCCAAGTCTGTTAGCTCTAGAACTTCCGGATCTAACCCAAAAGCAATCAACATTTTTCCTACAATGTCTCATGAATGGATCTTTCCATTAGGAGGATTTCCTATTTTTACTTTCACTCTGCAATCCAACCGCACCACTTGAAATGTCAGTCTGTTAGGTGACCTCAAATTCCACCAATTTATTTCCCAGCATCTCTATTATTTTTCTGATCCTTTCTCCATTAATCTCAGCTGCCATTGACCTATTCTCCCTTGCTACGCATTCATCTACCGCGCAAAACGCCACCTCGTTGTTTAATCTGTTTTCTTTTTCTTCTCTTATTCCCTTCCGTTTATTAATGGATGTTCCTTCTTTGTTGGATCTGTGGTAATTTTAAAGTATAATTATTCACCTTGATGCATTAGGTTATTGCATGCATTATCTGTTGTCATCTTTTGCGTGGTAATAAGTTACTAAATTAAAAAGATAATAAAATATTATTTAGTTTAAGTGTAAATTAAGGAATAAAACTCATTTTTACCTTAATGAACCATAAAACTGCAATGCATAAAAAAACATTTTTTATGTAGGTACTGATCTTATTTTGGAAATAAACATAATGAGGTTTATTATAATGATGTATTAGTTTAATATCGTCCACAAAGGTTTTGTGAAACGCTATAAAATTAATACTTTAATATCAGGCGATTAATTCGGCCAATAAGCAGACAGAAAAAAATGTAATGATACCTTCAATTAATTAAAGAATGCAGAAAATGAGGCCTCGCATAATTTAGAACCTTTTTTGATGATTATTACATTTGGAATTAATTTTCCTTTTATCGCAGAGTTACACTTCCGTTACATGTGTTCTTTATTTTGAAATATCGATTATTTGAAAACATAATTTCAATGAATTAATCAATGGTATCAATCAATTGATTTCTTTATTCAATTTCATCGTTATTACGGCTCGTAACGATTATCGGCGATGTAGCCTAGTGAGTAAATTGTTGACTCACGGCACTTGAACCGTGTGTGTCTATTCCAGATGAAGTGTCAGTACACCTCGATCGATACTCATGCTGCGTGACTTCCTGAGCAATGAATCTTAGGAAATTTCCCGGTAGTTTTGCTTGTTCCCGTGCGGCGCGTTCTCTAACTTCTACCTCAAATTAACCTACAGATTTACGATTGCTTTTTAAGTGTTAAAAAACATTGCCCATAAATTAATGATTCAGTGACTCAGTCCTCAATTCGAGGTTCGGTTTCATAGGTGAGTAAAGAAAACATCTTTTTAAAGCTCTGCGTCGCGCAATATTCGTAACTGTGTCTACATATTACCCTGCAAGCCACCACTATGGATCTTGGCGTGGGGGTGCTAGGTCACCAACGATTAGGGTCATTAAAGATAATTGGAAAATCCGAGAAAATCAATGTACTTTCGGGGTATTCGAATTGTCGCATGTGCTTACTGTTGCGGTCACGAATTGTGCGAGGGAGAATATGGATTATGTGTATTCGTTTGGCAGTCAATTTTCCTGAAATTCTCGTTGTGGTCTCTCCTACCAATTTAATGGGGACTCAGGTTATTTTCCTAGAGTCGAGTTATTCCTTCCGAGTTAGCGTTGAGTTCGGATGGTTTTTGTAGATGAAGTATTGGAGTCATGCATGCAATATTCGCGCTTTCAGGGTGTCCCAACCCGTAGTGGGACACTGCTCGTTCACATCGATTTAAATGAAATAGGTCGGTTTCCTTTGCATCCTGTTAAATCCACAAAATAAATATTCAGCGAGATATTCTATCGAAAAAATCACAGCATGAGTCCACTTTTAGAGTATTGTAAGACACAACCTTGCTTTTAAATGTGGACTAATTCTCTACACATATATCTATATTGGTACCCTTTAATTCACCATTAGGGTGTATGGCAGGAGGTGTTTCCACACCAGGCATACGCAGTCAAAGTTATACGTTATTCAGACCTTATGGACAAAGGGAAATATTCCAGAAATGGAAATTAACTTTATGAATAAGCTTTAGACACACTACGTTATCTAAATATGAAATACTTCAACGCATGCGAGACGAGATAGGTACTTGTCGGAATTTTGAAAAAAAAACAGTTTAGGTAGATCAAAGGATACAAACCAGGATACTTAGTATAAACTATTTTTTCCTGAGAGTTTTTGGAAATTATTCTGGTTCTTTATGGTCCGAAGGGAAAAAACATTAAAAACTGTCCATTTTACGCCTTATCACTCTAACCTAATTTTCGTCGTCTCTATAACGACGGGGTTAGTGATACATTTGTAGCATCGCCATAAAAGGGAGCAGCTTCTTTTTCTTTTTTTAAAGATATTTATCCAATTACTAGGCCGACGCTCACGCCATTTGGGCCGTCGCACCCAATTTGTATGAACTCCGTTCACAAAGATCTCTCCACTTTCTCCACCCCAGGGCATCGTGGTGGCGCTCTGCGTCACGTGCGACTGTGGGGTCCTGAGGCTGTACACCCGATCCTTGAGGAAGGGGAGCGGAAAGAGGAGGGGCTCGAAGGGAGGGACCATGTGGGGTCGCGGGGCCCGCAGGAAAGGCGCCGATGGGGCCCAGCACTATCCAAGGCGCGTCTCCAAGTCCACTAGCCTCCAGTTACTCACGTGGGACCCCACGCCGGATACGGTGTGAAGCTGTGGATGCTGCTACAAATGGTGACATTCATCTCCAGTGTTTAGATAGATAAGGGTGCGCCAAATTGACAGAAGGCCCGACAGTGGTCGGGGTGGTGGTTCCAGAATGGCACTAAAAAATATAGGGGTGGGCTTCGTGAAGAGTCCTCTGTAGTCAACCAGTGAAAAAAACACTTTCATTATTTTTCTCCCCAGGAGGGCAACACCTCGCTAATGGGGAAAGAATACCATCCATTTGGAAGATGAATTAAAGCCTTTGTAAAGTTGTAAGAGATCTCCCTTGATCTTTCAAACAAAATTGTGGCATCCTTAGTAGTACTCGTACTATACCTTAAGCGTGGAGATTCGTTTTCTCATAACCTTCGCGCTCACCTTTCCCTGTCGGCCATGATTTTTAGTGTATTACCGTGAAGACTGTGAGTGTAATTGTGTTTAATGTGCTGTTGTGTCATTTCCATAAATATTAATTATTATATATCATGTGCATTCGGTACCGAGTTGTGGTCAGTGCATAAAAATATCATTCCCTGGAGGAAGAGTGAGAAGGAGTAGATATAATATCAACCTTAGTAAGACCGCTTATGGAGTATGTATGTTATGTATTCTTACAAATCAGGACTTCCTTGCGATTGGAATAAACTTCAGTAGAAAAAGTTCAAAGGCGCACCACAGCTGAAAATGCATTCATTGCTCATTAAAACATTGCTTGTGGGATTTTGGACTCTTAAGATTATTACCAAGTGAGGAATGAGTGTGAACATTTTTAAGAGCAGCATTAGCCCAACCTAAATTAGGCCCATAGCGTATCAATGTTTCCAACAGATAGAAAATCTTTTTCTAGCTGGTGTGACTGGTGTTAGTCGGGAATATGTTGTTTTCATAATGCGATGATGCCTCCAGAGGCACGACCTGAAGACTGATTTCTGAGAGCGGGAAAAAATTCAAGCGGCGATAGTCGTTACAGAGAATCCTTGCCCATTCCTTAACAGGTTTAAGGAACTCTGCAGTGAACCCAATATAGAAGAACACAAAAATATTGACGTAGTGAATTTTTACCAGTGGCGATTTTCAATTGCTGCTCAAGGGTTGTGAATTGTTTCCCTCGGAGTCGAAGGAATTTTAATGACATTTCACAAAACAATCTCCAACGAAAACAAAAAAAAATGGTGTGAAAATCATCGTCTTCCTTTTGTGCCCAACTGTCTACGTATATAAGCGCATACCTACATATCCTTTCCACCGTTAAGCATGATAGGAGGCTGCTAAAACGAAAATACCTTAAAAATATTAGCATATAATTCCTGGCATTTCTATCCCTTGCTTTTTCGAGAAAAATGTCATGTTTCAGGGAAGAAAATTTCACGGTATGCAGAGTGACGTAATTTTTTAGCTTTCCATTATTTTACGAAATTAATTAGGTTCAAAGAAATTTATTACAAATCTCCGAAAATAATATACTGCGGTAAGTATATGATTTACATGCAGTAATGACCAATTACAACTTCATATGGTTTCTTCGCTGAAACATTAATACATTCCTCGATATCTAACAAGAATTTCTCTTGGAAAGACCAGAGAGAAAAACAATGAAATGTATTAAAAAATTGCAAATTAATATTAAAACAGAAAACCATATCGTACACCATATCCATGATATCCTGAGTAAATAAGTACGTACCTACTTCCGGATCAATCGACCCAGTAACGTATGTCTTCCTTTGGCCTATTTTCCCAAAAATACATTAGGAATAATGCATACTAATTATTATATCTACAATAGCTAAGATTTTTCCATGAATAATGAGGAGGAACTTGATACAATTTTTAATTTTTCAGTATTTTCTCGTATAATCTTGGCATGCTGAAGGCCTATAAATTATCCTAGACAAAGGGATTTACTGAGCTGTTATCTACGCTCTGCATGAAAGATCAAGGATTGTGCAAATAAATATTTATTTTTAATGAAATGACGGAAACTTCACTAGCAAGGGTGTTCAAGAGAGTATTATCATCATAATTATTAAACTATTAATGCTCTTTGTATGCCAAGTGTAATCTGAGTGTTCATGGAATCTGGCTATGTCGCTCTTGGCAGTGTACTATGGAACGAAACCCCGGAATGCACATGCCATGGACGGGATTCGAACCCGCGGCCTTTGAGGCGAAGGTGGGCATGTCATCGACTCAGCAGTTCGAGGAGATAACACTCATAGTTAAGGATGGTGGGCGAAGGAGGTTGTGGTGGAAAAAGAAGTCTGATGGAACTGTGGCAGTAGACAGGAAGTAGATAAAAAGTTTACAAGGAAGAAGAAAGTCGCTGTCCATTTAGTGGCTGAAGAAGGGTTGGATAGGTTGCGCACTGCCAGCAAAGCGGGGATATGGGTCGGAGGGTAAGGAGAAAAACAAGGGAGAGTGTTACCTTGGAAAGTTTTCATCATTTGCGATGTTAAAATAATTATTGGGGAAGAAAGATATTGAACTGGGTAATCAGTGGATAGAATAACTTAAAAATACCTATTTACATTGATTACAGTTATTAGTTCCGTAAATACTAAAAAACGCCATCTCATTTGGTAACGTAATATTTTTTGTTTCGATTTTATCGGGAAAAATAATTTAAACTCTGTGACATAATGTCAGAAACATTTCTGTTTCTCTTGCGATGGGGACCCTTGAGAACAATTCGAGATTTTCGTAAACTTGAACGTAATGAATGTCTCCTAATTAACGTTGAACAATCCAGTTCAATATTTTGCAAAATTCAGACCGGAAAACGATTGATCTTTTTTTTCCGTCTTATCCGAAGTAATCTATTCATCAATTGAGGTCGCTGCAGCGATTTTACGACCACACTACCCCATATGGAGCAAGCATATTTGTAGGCAACATGGAAAAAACAAGATTCGCCTCCTCAAGTATTATTTTAACCCGACTAAACTATCCCCTAATCCCCACATTCTCTTAAACGTTTCATTGTGATGCCCTCTCCCACTCTTCACCAGTTTTCTGAAAGTCCGTATGCTTAACCCAGAACAACTCGAAGGAATGCTATCTATGATCCACAATTTTCCTTTTGCGTCATTTCTTTTACCTTCATCCTCTCATCTCTCCATAAAGTTAAAATTTGATCATCCTAAACGTAAAACCATTTATTCATATGCCTGATGACGTGGCCATATAAAGTGGAGCTTCAACATTTTACGATAAACTGTGGTGTATATGCCTAGATAACACCTTGTTGTTTGAGATGTAGCCATTTTCATATACTTACCTGATGCTGGAAAAATTGGTTTTCCTGAAAACCAAGCTGTCTTTTGGAATCCTACTAGATATATTGGTGGGGAATAAATACTTAGTTTAAAGAAAAACAAATTTTATTTTAGTTGATTCCAGGTTTGACAAATTTTTCGTCATTGCTCATTACGTAAAACACGTACAAATCCTTAATAAGGTGTTTTTTTGCAATTATTTGTCCATTTTTTTCTTGTATCAAATACTATGCTAAACAATTTTGGCCAGAGATAGAAGGTGAATATTTAAGCATTTATAGAAACATGTATGCTTGCAATCTATTTTAGAAAGCTGGCACGAAAATCATGAGACAATACATATAAAGGTGATAAAATGTCACAATTAGTTTGTTTTTCCTGATGGGAATAATGGAAACATTCTTTGTACATTTTTTTTGGCATTGCTAATAAAACTGTGTGTTATTTTTTGAGCTTGAATACTTTCAGTCATTCGAGATACCTTGCCAAACTTTTAACTTCTACGAAAATTACCAATTCTGTGAGCCCTATCCAGTTTTTTAAGTTCGTAGTGAGTGAAAATGTGAGGAAAAGAATGGTCTCCCCCATTTAAGTTAAGACATTTGTAATTTATTTACCCAAATCACTCATACTCTTAATTGAATATGATGTGAGTAAGGTAAGGTAATATTTTATAAAAAATAAAATGACTATTATTCTGTGGAGTATGTAAGGAGTCCCTTCTAATAGTGGATAATTGATATATTTCCATGTATTTAATTCTCGAAGAGAGCACTTAAAAAATTTCTGTTCTGTATGTATTAAAAAATTTATTTAAGCCATTAATCTTTCATACCGTATTCACTACTCACATATACATTTTCATTTTTCCAGGGAAATATTATGCTATTGTCACCCATTCATGAATGACTATTAATAGGTAAATTTTTTTCAGTAAATGGAAGTGGTAGAATATGATCATAAAAATTTAACGTACAATAGTAAATTATTATGCATAAAAACACTTATAATTAGTTGTTACGTTCAACATTGTGCTTGCCGTGTCTTTAGAAACTTAACATCCGCTGGAAGAAAATGCCTAGCAGCACTAACAAGGTAACCCGAAGCATGCTAATTCCTAACCTGCTGGACTCAAATACATTATTTTTCCTCGAAATTTATTTTCTTAACTAAACTCCTGACAGGTAACGTGGCCTTAGACGTCGGTGCGCCGGTAATGGCGGACTTAACAACCGCACACGGTCACCGCTGGGGAGTCCCGCCGTGTGGAGAGGACTTCAGGTGACGCACTCCGTCCGTAGGGCTGAACGTTAAATTGTGTGAACCCTTACCACAGATACTTTGAGAATTTCCGGCATAACGATTTTTCCCACCGCTCCTCCCTTTTCTCTGAGAACAAGACTTCTGAACAATTTCTCACATTTCCTTTGTCCCAAAAATTAAATCGGCAGTCGATCTTCTCCGCTAGTAACTACGGCTACTCTGTGTATTAAAATCTCTAAGCCCCAGTAGGGAATTAACTTATCTCCCCAAGGACTATTTAACATAAGAATCGAATAAATCAACTTAAGACCTGACGTAAGCTCAAATTCTCACAAATTTCACAATGACTCCCCCTGCCACACGCCTTTCAGGTGGCTTGGACCTGTAGATGTAGATGAATGACTTGAATCTATCAAGTTCAATTTGTTAGGATATTTTTCTCTTCTATTTGTTTCGAAACGAGACTCTGTCTATTGCTCGAACTCTTGCTTTTAAATACAAAATAGTGTTTTACTGTTGGTCCTCGAGATGAATATTGAACTCCATTATCATCAAGCATTTATTATGAGTTTGGGATCCATTTTTAGTATTTTTTTTGCGAAGGGATTTTAATCTTTAATCATTCGTACTGTTTGATTACGAGCCACGATCATACTTGATTGGTGAACAAAGGAATTCGTTCTTCCTCTCCAGGCACAATTCCCTTTGACCCCTTCTCACGAGTTTGCTAAATTGAAAATTAGGTTGCGTTTCTTAAGTTATCACGTTTTTCCCTTAAATTCATCGGAAACCAGCTATACTAAGGCCTTTCTTTTTTTACTTTATGTGTGATGAGCAGACGTAGGAAACACCATTTCGGTTGTCCTCCGAAACATTTAAAACACAACCCTTTGTGGCGTTTAAAGTCCCAAGTTAGGGCACACTACTTTGGAAGCATTTTCACTATTCACGTGGTTACTGTCCCAAAATCCCCCGCTGTAAGCCGCTGCGGTGACTCACGGCGTAATGTGTTGATGTAGGAATAGAGATAAATAAATATACCAAATTAACCCGATGCGAATTCTCGGCCGTATCGTCGAACAAATTTGTGACTGCTTCGAGAGCGATTGGTTTCGTCACTGGGCACGAGCTTCAGGCGCTATAGTACGAGGGGGAATTGTTCGCGAGGGTGATTGGCATTGTGCCAAAGTACCTATCGTCTCACTAGGCTTGCGGCGTTAGACTTTTTTAGAGGGAGGGGTGGGGGATGTAAAGCCTGGACGCCGGCGACACGACGCGGCGGAGGCTGAAGGTCGTGGAGGATGGAATGCTTTTGACGGGAGAGGTCGAAAGGGACGCACGACCTTGCATCGCATGTCCCGAAAGAAGCGCAGCCCGTGGATTTTTCATGCCCCACAAACTCTGACCGCTAACATTCCATCACGAGTCGTCGGACGGTGTTAGTCCCTCAGTCGCCATGAGTTCGTGGTTCGCACTAGTTGAGTCTTCGGGAGCTTCCAGAGAGTGAGAGCGGATGTCACGGCGGCTGAAGGCTTTTGCTGACCTCCGAGGAAAGGATGATGGTGACCCCTCCGACCAAGGGTACGTGAAGTTTAAAAAAACATATTTTTCATTTTACCCCTGACTTGCTTACTTGCTTAGTATGGTCCTTACATGGTTGCCTTCAGGTGAAATGGGATCTTTGATGAATAGTTCAAGCAATCGTCATGCAAGTGTTATTGACGATGGTCGAATTGAAATGGTGACCATTGGATTTTCAACGCTGTTTGTCAAACATTACGTGCCAGCGGTACGAACTTCACTGTGGAAACTTCCAATTGCGAGAGCTTTGACGTTGATCAGGAAAGAAAGCGATTTTTTTAACACGAATATGTGTAGGCACGAAAATCAGCGCGTGAAGACGTAAAATTGACATTTGATGCAATTTCCCCAAAGTTTTGCATGGACATGCAGAAACAATGTTAGTATTTATTTCTATCGAGTTTATTTACATACGCATTATCGACGAACACTCATTCCGAGCTCTTAGATTTTGCTATTCAGAAGTTTAAAATACCGTTTTGTTGGATTCGTGACTAAATATATTATAGAACGTAATTTTAGAGGTAGAAAAAAATAATTTGAGATTTGATTGATGTCTCTTATTGGGGTGTATTTTTAGTGTGTTATTGAAAATAACGTAATTTCATCAGTCCCTTACCTTGGGGATGTTGGGAAATGCAGTTTTCGTCACGGAGGTCACCGTTTAAAGTCACCTTTCCAAACTCCACCTTCTCACCTAGTGCCATTTGCAGGGCGCAGAGGAATTTGCCCTTCGTTCATGTGTGTTCCCTAAATAGCAACCGAGATATACGAAGGGTGATAAGTACTGCAAATGGCTTTGGGAGCGGAGGTGCAGTTTTCAAACCCACGACTTAAAGTACGGTCCCAAGTCTTCACTCTCATGCGATTGAGTAAACTGAATGAAATTGAGCATTATTAAAATGTTTTTTCGTGTTCACGTGGATCAATTGGGAGCAAGCTCCTTTAATTCACGAAGAGGTTAAAACTCAAAACCACTTCTCCTCTCTAGCTAGGACGCCGATCCCCATTCCCTCTCAAGGGGTGTGAGGGTACCATTTATCACGCCTTTTCACAGAATTTCGTCCGTAATTTTTAAATCCGCCACTCCCTCCTAATTTCCCGGAGCGAGAATTACTATCCTTGGGGTGGGGGTACAACATTTTATTGCGGACCCCTCCGTGATTACCAGTCGTCGCGTAGCGGTGGAGAGAGAACAATATCCTTCCGCTCTAAATTGAGACTTCCTCCCATTTCGGAATTTCATCTTCCGTTCGTCTCCATGCCACTCGAGAGCTCCTTCGCACCATCCCCTTCCCCCCCCTCTACCCCCTCAGGAAATGGAGAGAGAACCAACCATCAACGGTTCATTCCCGGGAAAATACCTTTCCTTTCTCTCCCTTAAAGAGGATCCCGCCGCCTCTTCTCACCGGCGATCTAATTGGTTCGACTTATTTGGATTCGTCGTCCCCTACGCATAGTCACTCGGCAACTAACTCATTCCAAGAAGCAAGCCCACGTGCCTCTTTGTCACATTTCCGTCGCCGAAGGGGAAGCATTTGAAACATAAGGAGAGAATTCGCACAGTCCCCTAAGGGAGTACTCCCCGCGTTCTGCATCTGCTTGCTGTACTTCATCG
>LYUA01000489.1:233976-245851 GCA_002093875.1 Calopteryx splendens | reverse complement strand
CCCCCCCCCCCCCCTGTTTGCGTCCGTTTCATTCTTTGCATCCGAAGCAACGGATCCGCTCACATCACGATCACCTCCTCCCCCCATCTCCCCTACCCCCTTCGGTACGTTTGTCCGTAAAGCCAGGAATCCGTTCGGTCACCCCCCCCCTTTCCTCCCCATCTCACCAAACCCGATGCCGGGGATACGTCTTTCGGGATTAGCGCAGAGCTCGTGTCGCTTCGCTTTAATAGGGACGCACGTGCTGATGGGAAAAAATTGAGTGTGTGTGTGTAGGGACGAAGCGACGGAGAGGACGCGCCTGTTAAGCAATTCGCCCGACAAGGGCGAGAGAGAGAGAGAGGGGGGGATGGGTGGGAAGGGGGGGGATTTTCTGAGCGTAAATGGAAATCGCACGGTGGCTCAACCTTGCGGAACGAGAGAGAGATATCCCAGCGCCGCTCACGGCGTGAGTGGCGGAGACGCAGAGACAAGAGCGAGTGTTGAGGAGGGAAACCTTTCCCTTTGGGACGATATTATTCCTTTCAGATGCTCCAGAGATGGATTGGAGGCGGAACAGGAACAAGAGAGTGCCGAGAGCTACCCATAAAAAGAGATTATTGAAAAATGCTTCTTCTCGATCTTGACGAGAATCATTGAAGCTTAAAATTATTGAAAAGATTGCACATTGAAGTGAGGCATCTAAACATGCTTTCAATTTCACTTTTAATTTCTAGAATGTGGGTATGCACTCTAATTTTGAAGAAGCGGGAATAAATATATTTTACCTTATAAATTTCAAGTTTTACTTTGAATACTGGAGAACCCTTATAATTTTCGGATATAGGTAACATGGGTAGGCCAACTCTTTAAAAAGCTAATGAGTAAATGTTTAGCACACACTAAGATCATAATGAATGTGTTCATATGCCTGGCAGTCGCATACAATATTCAATTCCATCGTCGCTTTAAACTTTAATTTACAACGCGCGGTGCGCATGGTTGTTCGTATGGTAGAGTGGTTTTTAGTGGTTTCTCTATTGATTTTAATATTAGCTTCCATGGATTTATTCAGGAGGAATGAGCAATAAAAAATGCTTCCTTCCTTGCTTATGTTCGGTCAGTGTTATAGGAAGCAATTTCTTCCGCGATCAGGTGAATTGTTTGTGCCGCGATTGATAGCGAAGGCATGGAAATGGGCGGCGTATTGGAAGTCTGTTGTGTTTTAATTCTCCGTATGCGCACATGTCTGTGAGATGCTCTCAAGTGAGCTGGGGCATCAAATAGGTTTCAGGATAACATCCAGAAGCTCATAACTCTCGCCTTTCGGCGACTTTAAAGCTCACCTAGGTATATTATACTGATGGAAGCAGTGCTGAGATTTTGTGTGCAATGGAAACATGGAGAATGGTAAGTGCTCGCCATCTCCCTTTGCTTGTCACCAGGGAGCGTAAATGGGAAGAGTGGATCTCGATCGAGAGCTCTAGGTTCTCCCCTTAAGGTGATGACATCGTTCCGAGCGTCGATGTCCGTCCATGAAACTCATGTGACGGTTCCTGTAGACTCTAGTGATGGGATTTTATTGAAGGGCATTGGCAGAGAGGTCAAGGAAAAGGATAGGGCATTAAGATGATACAGTTTGAATTTGCTTTCCCATTGCAGGATGTATGGTTGCTTAGTATGGGTTAGTAGGGGGCAAGGAAGGATTATGATAAACAAAAGTAACAAAATGTTTACCTTGTTTACAAAATTATTAAGGGAAACTTAAATAAACAAAACTATAGTAAATTTATTTTATTGGTAACAAAGGGGTCAAACCATCCGGTACTTTCAGTAGGTTCACAGGTTGAGTACAAGTAGACAGTCTACCATCCTTAGATTTACTTTAATGTCGATTTTTTAAAACAGAAAAATATAGCTCCACGAAGGAACTAATTAAAAAAAACGTGGCAATTTACTTTTTAACACTAGTGGTTCAAACAGAGAGGAAAATTAGACTAAATATGAAACTATAATTCAGTCATTAATTACTACGCATATTTCAAAACAGTAGTTCATTACTTTTCTGGGCTTAAACGTTTGTTTTTCATTTTTCAAGATATATTTCTATTCCTTAATGCAATAAACACAATAATTAAGATACAAAATATGTTAGCCATTATGAATCGAAAAATTTGCTCGAGAAGCTAGTTATATATTCTACTCTATTCATGGTCATTGTTTATACTTACGAATAATACCCCTTCGTGAAATTGTGGCTAAGGTGTGTTAAAAGTAAACATGTTTACCGAAAATATCGATGTAATAAAAAATTGTGGGTTAGAATGTTCATGAATATTTTAATTCGAATCAGTCACAATCAATAATTCTGGGTCGTCTAACGTGCAATGCATTATTACACGCTCAGCCACATCAAACTGAAAGGAAATTATATCTTAAATTTACTGAGGCATTATGCATAATACTGATAAAGTCAATGGACACTTTTTTTCGATGAGAAAGTGATAATATCGGAAGGGGCAAATTTTTTTTTTATCCTGGCGAGTGGAGCTGCTACCGCGCGGCGCAAGAGGGAGGGAGGGCATTAGGAAAGTCAGCTACTGGAATCGCTGACGGCGTAGGAGCGTCTTAAGGGCGTGCTATCAAATTGGAGTGGGGTGTAAAATGACGCGGCGAAGCATGGTGAGTAGGAGGGTGCACTATTTGGATAGGGAAGGGTAGAATGGGAGGAGCCAGGGCTTAAAGTGATCCACAGGGAGCGAAAGGCTTCACAAATTTGCCGAGGGAAGAGGCTTCGGAAGAGTCACGGCTGTCTTGGCTCACATCGTGCGCTTCGAAGATGCACACGTGCGCGTGGCTCGTGTGCTTTCCTTTCCGCAGTCGAAATACGTTTCTGAACTCTGCGCTTTCAGCACTAATTTGAAGTTTATGTCAGCCGAAATTCTTCTTTTAGTTTGTTCCCAACTTTGCAAATTTTAGGAATGTCGATATAGAACGAGGAATTCCGACGAAGGGGGAAATTCCAAAGCCAAGTATGACTCTGACTTAACTGTACAGCTTTATTTTTAATAATAAAAGATTGCCTATTCATTTTTTCTATAAGGAAACTTTCACGCTACCCGAAAATAGCTGTAACTACTCTAGTGTCGTCCGATGCGGGCATTTTTAACGGAATTGAATTATTAAAATTGTTACCTTTTTAAGTAGGTATGAGATCAGGAGAAGCATTTAGAGTCCCTTTCATTTGAAGGACTCAAACGCAACCTGCGCGCCATAACTGAAAAAAATTGTGAATTCGAAAATTGAAATGTTTTATTGCTTAAATAGACCAATATATTCCATTTTTGAGTGTTGGATATGATTTATAGTCATCCACGCTTAATTGGAGATTAATATTCACTAATGAAATAAAAAATAAATCATTTAAAACGAAACATAGGAACAGTTCTTTGTATCCTTCGATTTTAATAAATATTAGTTCGTAGATGTAAATATTGTAAATTAATTTTTTGGGCCATTACAAAAGTTGTTTACACGATAATCAGAAACAATATCCATATTTTGGCATGCATACGCTAAACCCGCTAATAGTCATTTCAATGTGCGGTATAAAATATATGATTACTCACACATCTCATAGGCTTAATTATTTTTGCCCGACTGATATCATAGAGGATTGCGGAAAAATTAATCCTTTTGTGGGCACCTACATTTTTTAACGGCTGCCACTCTCAGAATGAATTGTTAATGACGGATGAGGGACTCAAACCGTACTTACCTCAAATGATTCTCTCATTAAAGAGAATAGGCTTCTCCTCCAACCCAAAATGTATTGTCACGGAGTCGGAATGCGCAGCCCGCTGGAGCATATTTAAGTCAGGAGCTTTTGATCCTCCACAGCTGGCTCGGAGTCCTTTTAACGACTGCGTCTCGAATCTCGGGGAACCGTGAACGCTCGCCGAATAAAACCCACCTGGGAGATGTATCAACGTAGCTGAACAAACTAACCGCGTCGGGGGAAAAACTAATCTCTCCGCATTCCCGTGATGCTCTTGTTGTTGACGATATGAATCTCTTTTATTCCGCAGGAAAATTCCCGAAAAAAGCTTAATCCTGTAACATAATCGTTGAGTGCACATGCAACTAATCCTAAGGTAAAAAAAACGAAATTATAATGAAATTTTAGACTTGGCGTGCGTTCTTTACCGTATTACATAGATAATCGATCACCAGCCCTGATAACTAACTCTCCCTATTCAGAATAATTGGGGATATTTTCTTTGAACAAATTATTAGGAGGGAAATGAAAAGTATTTTTGCATGGAAAATAGTATCCAGTAGGACCTCAAGTTCTTTTCATTAGCTCCATGTGGAGGAAGCGTTTTAGTATAAAATTGGGAAAAATATGAAGTAATGAAGAACATTTAAATTAATCCTAACTTAGTCTAGGTATTTAATTTACGTAAGGGAATATCTGCGGTTAGTTGATATATGTTAGTTGATATATTGTAACGATTAACGAGGATAATTGTTAAAATATGTCATTATCAGTTGATCAAATGCAGGGTTACAATATTTTTGAATTAAAATTTGCTTTTTGTAAGAGTCTGGCTCTCGGACTGCGCTGTCTAGAATATGCATCTCAAGTGTAATATTGTGCAGTTCTCTCCATCTACGTCACCATGACACGTGTTCATTTGGCTGTTCGGTATTAATTCTGTGTATGATAATGAGCAGAAATATTTTTAGAACACTTTATGAAAGTCTAAGCCGAGAACAAATTACAGAATAAATAACAGCGACTTTGGCGTCATCGGCAACACGATATTATTTCAATATGCATTTTATTTCGCTTGCTTAGGTTGTTTTAAAATACAAATAGGACAAAGAGCATGGATATTTTCTGGAGGAAAATAAAAATAATATTTCATTTTCCATGATTGTATTGATTAATACATTGATCACAAGCATGCGGTCCCGAGCTCCTTTTAATTGAAATACCCGTGTAGTAAAGTTCATTTCCAGGAATATGGATTTCCCGTGGTGGTTGGATGGCAGCACAAAGTGCGTGAGGAGAAACCGGTATTCACCAACAGCGACCAAAATTCGACCTTTCTTTGATGGCTCAAATTATTCTCCATTTGTATAATCACATAAATACAGTCCCTTTCTGAATGATTCAATTATTTCCGTTCAAGCAATTGTCTGCGTCGTAAAGAGAGGCGTTTGACGCCCAGAAGACATGAAGATTGTTTTCTTCTTGTTTCGGGAATTGGGAGTTGGGGGTAAATATGTCGAAGCCAACGCCTCTGACGTTAATATCCAAAGGTGGGGAATGGAGCGGAAGGGGATTTGAGGCACTCTGGGGAATTTAATTAATACATTTCGGGGGTAAATGAGCAGGGGCGAAGGGGATCCGACATCAAAGGGTACCAGATCTTAAACGCCCCTGAAAAAGAGGGAAAGTGACGTTGTTGAGCGTTGGTTGTTGGTGTCAATACCCTTCGGTAAGAGAATGGTGGGAGGAGTGGAGAGTTAGAGGGTAGGAGTACTTGAGCTAGGGCTGCTAAGACTGGAAACCCTCACCTGCAGGAAAAAATTGAGAGGGTGGTGAGACGCGCGAAATACTATTACGAAAATGACGGACGTGTCGAGTCACCGTTGAACGGTTTAACGGAACTGGCCTCCCTTTGAATTTCAAACGACTTAATGATTAATACGAGGAGAGCTTTAACTTCTGCTAACACACCAGCTTTCGGGCTAATTTGTTTAAAAAAAAAAAAGTTTTTGATATACTTTCCAGCGTCCAGTCGTTTTTTAAAATAAAAAAAATAAAAAGCATAATGTTTGCTTAAGATAAAGTTTCTTTTTCGTGGAAATGTTATTCTAACTAGTCATTTCACAGAAATGTCCGTCTTTCCGATAGGTTGTTGACCGGACGCAGGCACCGCAGAAGAGTTTCCATTTTTCTTCCAAGTGGATTTTATGGGATACGGCACAGCAAAATTTTCACCGTTCTCATCATCTTTTCCGACCAACTCGAAGCTCTCCTATTCTGCGTAGGAGAAGTGAGTGGGCCATCTCACACGGAGGGATAGTCATCCCCTTTTCATACGATCATCTCTCGTTAGCCCCGTTCGGCCCCTTTTCTTATCCCCAAACATTCCCCACTCTCGCTCGCCCTTACACCTCAAACTTGCTCGCTTCCTAAGACCCACTTTCCGAAATCTCCCTTTCGAGGGCGTTATCTCCGCCTCCCCGCCCCCTCCCCGTAACTGATCGGCGCATCGGACGGATGCCTTTTAAATTTGAGATGGAGTGTGGGAGTACTCACCATGTAATCCGATTACCAAGCGTCCCACAGAGAGCGAATTCAGGGGATTGGCTTCGTTTATGTGCTTCGCTTTAGAGTCTCGAGGTTGATGGAGATACACGAATCAACGTGCTAACCCTCGGTTCTAAAAACCAGTCTGCCTGCTTGCCGGCTGTCGTGCGCGGAACGCGCCGCCTGTCTCGCGTGGGGACATGGTTGTAGTTAGTTATCTGTGGTGTGCCTACCCATGGACGAGCTAACACGCATCACGTGACTGATAAAGCCTTTCGCGCGGGGTCCCGGTGTCATAAACGTGAATAAATTATAATCTCCCTGAAATTTTCCACTCAGCATCCAGCAGCCACCTTCGTGAGTCGTGTTTTGCAATGAATTTTTATGAAACATAAAGTAGGTTAGTGTCGTCGGCATGACAGATGGACTGGGGAATTCATTCGCCAGAAAATCAAAAAGCCTCGGGTTTAAGTACTGCTCCTGGGATGGGGTCTTTAATGTACATAATATTTTCCATTCATTTCTTGGTCTATCGTCCGTTGAGTAAACGGTTTAAAAGTACTTGATTGCCGGAGCATCTGCAACCTGCGCAATGCCTTCTTCTTTCCGTTTCGACCAGCTATGGACCACGGTTGTTCAGCTGCCTACGCGATGCAATTAATATTACTACTGTTAGTTGGATGAGCACAAAATATATTTTTTAGCACATAACCGTTCACGATGTGCATTATTGATGATGTTCTATGGTTCCCTATCTGACATAATATCTATCAATCCTTCATAACCAAGTAATTTTCAATTTACTAATGTTTCATGAAATTGTAAGTCACACATCCTGATGGTAAACTATCGTTTTTCTGTCAAAGTGACCATCACTAGAGAAGAATTGCAGTGAATTAAATTTATTGAATGCTATATGTGACAATTTTACGTAGCAAAAAGGGATGTTTTTAATTGTCAGATAAATACTTAAAGAGAGAAAGTGAGAGTCATACTCTGTGCAATGTTATTCTTTAATTCATATTTTGCATTTAAATTTAGGAGACGCTTTCTCCCAACTCCGACTATGAAGTGAAATTGAAATTTAGAATTGGAATATTTCAAAAGATGTAATTTATCAATAATTAGTGGATGCCTCATGGTTTCTGCTTTATTTCCCGTGTGCGACTCGAGCAGCCAGAACTTTCAAATTTATAATGAAAAGTTAATTTCAAAGTGGAATCAGTAGTATCTATACAATTATGTATTTATGATGGAGCTTATGATGACTGAACGATCCTGTTTTACATAGGTGCTCTTAGGAATGATGAACTGAGATTTTTGGAAATAAATCTAAAATAGAGTGTATTCTTGTTTCTGCCGGCGTAATTAAAATATGCTATAGACGATTTGGTTTTCAAAAACATTTTATCATGATTAAAATCATTCCAGATTTTGTTTAAAGGAATTTTTAGGTCAATGCATTTTCAATTTTTTTATACTATGAGGAAAGCATGTTGCGAATTTTATGAAACATCTGGCGTCGTCATTACTCGACTTATGAACAGGGGATTACTTGTGGTAAAACAGTTATAGTGCCCCTTGAAGTCCAAGTTGTGCTAAATTAGATATCAATATCAGGGTCGAGGTTCCTTCTTTCCTTCATCCTTCCTTGCTTTGACACAAAGTGGATACCCATGTAATAAATTAGTCTGGTTTACTCTGAAGATTTGAACGGACGTCCTTTAAGATTTGAATAAGGAGACTCAATTCTTTAAAGACAGGCACTATTATCTACTACCCCTTCTTTATTTTTGGTAAATAAGTCATTCTTTTTTTTACTCTTGAATTCAATGCGTATCAGGAAATTCCAGTTCGTTATAGATATAATACTCTGGGGGTATAAATAGGATGCTCCAAATGGAGTGTATGTTAAGGAAATTAGAAATAACTCATTCTTATTTTAGCCACAAAAAAATAGTTAAATCTAACCTGCGAGTAGCTGTCACACCTATGTCTGGAACAGCAGGATCGCGTAGGTCCAGTTTCTCGGACGGCCGAGGTTTGTAATTAGCCGTTGGCGTATGGTGATCACAGATGCGCCAGAAATTCCATTATGCAAGGGGAAGGATGAGATTACGGTGAAAAGCTGTTTTTAATTGTCCCTTTAGTGAATACCACTCCATATGTAGTGCACTCACTAATTGATGGGGGCTTAATTTGAGAACCTTTCCTCCTCCAATTAAGAGAGGATAGGTAGTTAAAAGCCTGAGGGTACCTTACACTTTAGCATTAAAGGTCTTCCTATACCTCCTTCCTTCCATCCTTTTCCGAATGATTGCTATTCAATTGTGTTATGGAACGTACCGTTCGCTCTCCCACTTTAAACACCTACGTCATTTATGGCATCCGCAGGTTTTGCGATGCATTCCCTATAACACTAAGTTCCTATTATTATTTAATACGGAAAATTAAAAAAATTGAAACACTCAAACAACTTCCATGTTTTTTGTAGGAATGACATTATGTAGTGAAACATTTCAATTCTTAACTCACGACATGAATGTATAGTACTTATTGCCAAAAGAAACAGTAGAAAAAACGTCTTTGGCATTTCAGCATATTTAAAAAGATTAATTTATGGGAAATTCAGGTTGAGAAGTTAACCATAGTTTTGAAGGACTTTTCGTAACTCCTCACTGGTGCAGAGAACGAAAGTCTTTCTCGTTCTCCGCTCTAATTAACGCCCGAAGCGAAGTGGGAGAAATATTTTGAAAGAAAACCTTCATGCTACTAAGTCCCTAAGGAGTCTCTTGTGAGTAAGGTGTGCTAACGTGCTTCACCCAGAAAATTTTTATCGTCACAATTTTGTAATTATGACAAACTTAGAACCTTGGGTTAGCAGTCTAGACCAAAGTGGTGGTTTAAACTTCTCATCCATTATTTTTTATCCAGCGAATACTTTTGATTTTATTTGATTTTGAGTATTTGAAAGCAGAGGTTTCTCAAGTCCCCAAGTGTAGTTTTGGATTTCCGCGTCGAATGGTGCACATTGCTGAAGGAAGAACTCCAAGCATTCGGAGGACAAAGAAATTTGAATGGGTTCATTAGAATTAGTTAATGTTCGAAATTCTGATGTGCTCACAGTACACTTAGATTGGAATGACCTAGTCAAATCTTTCTCTCCGCGGTCTGCACAGTGATATTTACAGGATTGGACGAAGGGGAGTCATCTAGCGAGGTCATGGAAGTAAATTACCAAGGGTCTTAAAATTCAATCACCTTTAATTTTATTTGAGTATTTAAAAAAATAAAATACAGTCACCGTTAAGCATCGATACGTATAAGCAACACGTGATTGGAAAAATCGGCCATCAGTTACAAAAAATATCGTTATCCAGAGGTTTTTTATGAATCGAGTTTAATAACAAGTTACTTCGCCTTCCATTCCCAATTCATTAGTCGTTAACTCTACTGATGGTTGAACTGCTGATGTAGGTAAAAGCCTAATTACATTAGAAATAGACGTACCCCCGTGCGATATTCTAACTGCCATGGATATCATGCTCAGAATTGTTTTGAACGGTGTTGCTGCAGCATAATTTTCTTTACTTTTGGTTCGTTCTACAGAGATTTCACCTGTTTGACTATGGTGTGTAAATTGTACTCGATTGAATACGCTAATACTTCCCTCTAGTGCACTTGCAACAAGCATGATTTATTTGTTCTATACGACGTCTCAAAATTACGCCGGATGTAACGTGAACAATAATTTTACCGTATTTAATTGATTCAGTATAACTCCCTAAAACTATTTATTACGTACTCGGTAAGCCCTAATTAGAATTTTTTCCTGTTCTCATTAAATAGTGTGTGTGTGTGGCTTTTTATTTTGGAAACCTCTGAGATCTCTAATAATGAATTCTTTTTTAGGTGATTGAGAGGAAAAAAAACTCTTTTCTTCATTCGTTACTTGAAACTTTTTAAATTCGTGGGTTGTAAATAGTAGATGGTTTTCATTCGAGATATATACCAGAATTCTACAGGTAGGTTAGGTTATCAACAAGCACGTGATTCAACCCATCACATAGAACACAAAACGTGTGCATAAATGTAATTAGTTATATGTTTCACAAAATTTACAAAACCTTTTAACCACCGCTAACTGATCTTGCAGAGAAAAAAAAATTCCATTTGCAAGCAATAAGTTATTATGACCCCTTGGAAGAAGAGAAATTTACCTTGGGTCCTTCGATTTTAAAATTAAAGTTGTTCCTTAGACTTGCATTCGTATTGCTTCATGTTTAAGTATCGTA
The DNA here is from genome assembly GCA_002093875.1 of Calopteryx splendens. Classification (NCBI taxonomy): domain Eukaryota; kingdom Metazoa; phylum Arthropoda; class Insecta; order Odonata; family Calopterygidae; genus Calopteryx; species Calopteryx splendens. Next base: position 235,252 of record LYUA01000489.1, on the reverse strand, counting down.
CTATTGATGAAAATTGCCCAGGAAGATTCCTTAAATTTCCGCCTGTGTTTTTTTAAATGGAGGAAATGGTGTTCGGGTTATCTTGATGCAATTACTTTATTATGAAAAAAATGCACTTTTTAATTCTACACACACCTTTTCTACGCACCTAGGTTTCCTCATCATTCGTGCGGCATCATAATGTGAGTACAAAATTTTGAAGTAGGTTTGGGTAATTCAATGAAATTAAGCGTTGCGTTTCACACAGTTCACACGTAGAGATAGCACAGGTACACACTATTGAAAAATAAAATTACGTCCTACTTTACAATTGGGTGCAGAAAAATTATTAATTTCTGCTAATCCAGTGGTCGTGAATTTCTTACATGTTAATAAGAGTATAATAATGAGCCGGAATAATAATAACCTGAACCACCATCATGCTAGAACCACGTATTTTTCCTTTCCTCAAATGCCAGATCGTATTAAAGAACTGAAAATTCTCTTACTTTTAATGTTTATAGTTAGCAGCCTATTTTTGGAAAGTACAATAATTAAAAACCAACCAATCGCAATACCTAATAACAAATTTTAGGAGAAAATATTATGCCTCCTCAGGCCGTGAACAATTTTTGCCACAAGTGAGGGAAACGGTTCTGAGAAACAAATATTCACTTACCTCACAATCTCCGCGAAGTGCTCATAATAGAGGGGATCAACCCAAACGCTAACCAAACAGTGTCCCCTAATTGTGGAACAAATTGTTTGCGGCTTAAGGGTGGTAAATATTTTCTTACAAATTCTGGCCGGAAGGGCTTGTTTCACTTTTCCAGCAAGTAAATTGTTTTTCACGAACTAAATTTTTACAGAATTATTTCCTCACGATTTTTTTACGAAAAATTGGTCACATTTAGTTTCTAAAATAATCATTTAAAATGAGAAGATTCCAGTTCAGAATTTTTGAAAACCATTTTGTCTCTGTCTCTTTTGTCTAATTTTTTAAACATTTTATATCAGATATAAAAAGTTACGGAGCAAAATTTGACTAATTTTAGTGTATAATAAATTATTGTTACAAAAAAAGAAACAATGCTGGCTTCCAAAATTTCCTTGAAACATCCGTCAAACCAAAAATAAATAATGTTTGTTTGATTCTCTTTTAAAGCCTAGGAACATTTATTTTTATCATTTTCTCCATAATGCGTTTTTCTAAAGATATTTTGTCAACTAAAAAAACACCTTGTGATTATAAAGACGTGCAAATTTTCCACAAATAAAGTTTTTATTACTACCCGGG
>LYUA01000489.1:182747-198371 GCA_002093875.1 Calopteryx splendens | reverse complement strand
ATGACGTATTTTAGAGGTTACGAAATTTACTTCCTTTTTTTTTGGATAATAATGAATGCGTCCTATATCTCGTTTCAACTCCATCTGGCTCAATAATGTCTTCCTTAAAGTCAGAATATTCAATTGTTGCCCGTGTACGGACCAAATATTCATCTTCTCCCAAAGAGAGAGTCTGCCAAATGAGGTATCCCTCTCCTGTTGGGACTGCTTCATGGGGCTATAGGATTCTCTCGACTATTAGAGCATCTCGGAAATTTCTAGCTAAACGCTTTTCCTGCGCATCCACTGCTCCATTTTAAGCGCATAGTGCATTTTAAGTGCATTCCATTCTACTCTGCACATTTAAGCAGTTGTTACGGTGTCTGTATTTGAAGACGGTTGAACGGCAGTTGAAAACTCCCGCGTGCAGCTAACCACTTTACGGTGTCTTCCTAGCCGTCGCTTTCTCGCGGGAGGTAGCGAAACAATTTCATTTAGCCAGGACGTTAAAATCATCATCTTCGTAGACAAGATCAATGAGATACCTTTCTCTATACTGGGTAAATACAATGTTCTTTAGACTTTGAACTGATCCCCTCGGGTAGGAAAACAATGAAAACTGGAATTCATATACCTACTGTTGGCAGTAGTATAATCATGAGACATGAGCAGTATAATCAGATATAACAACGAGGTTTAAATGACGTTTAGGTTTATTCACTAACCTTCTTCTGAACAGTAGTAGCGAATAATTTCTATCTTACTTTTCCGACGCACGCCCTATTCTCTCTCTTAGATGACGGAAGAATGATTTTCACTGAAGTGTCAGCAACTAATATTTCTCCTACAGCAAACTTTGCAAAATGTGATTGTTGTTTTTCCACGTAGTGAAGCCTCGCCAGCGTCGGGATTTTCCCTACTAAAAATCCGTGAACTCGTCTTAAGCCTTGCACATGATTTCAAGACCACTTCTGTCCACTTGATCCCATTGCAGGTAAGATACCTTTTCAAAGGAAGTTACCTCAAGTGTATTATTCTCTATGACTCCACTAAGTCCGCTATAGGAGGGCCCATCTTACTAGTGCCGAGATAATATTTCTTACCATAAATCTAACACAATGTCATCTGAAGGAAATCCCTGTATGAATTTAAAACGGTTTCGCCTTTGAGTTGGGGGAGCTTTGCTCCATCAAACACGAGCTTCATATATTGATGGATAATGCACAAGCAGATGGTGTTGATGCATGATACGCACTCTTCCGGACTCAGATGAGCAAACTTGGAAAAAGTATCCCTCTCTTCTGAATGTCTCTCCTTGAAGAGGGGAAATATCTCTTTTGAATTTCCTAGAACAAATATATTTTGTTTTCATAAGTTGCTTACCCCCCCTTCTTTTCCACTTCTGTGTTCCTTGCTTCCAGGTTTTTTTCCATCAAACGTTAGGACCAAGGCAGAGGTATATTATTTTTCTGTTAATTTCTTTGATTAAAAAAACTATACTTATTCTAAAAATTCTTCCATAATTTTGTTAATCAATCAAGGATTGGGAAAGATGGACAGAATTTTAATTTTCAAAGAAAATGCCTCCGCTGAAAAAAATGTTTCTTTCAACTGTTACAAATGTTGTCTGTTAAGTTTCTCAAGCACGAATTTCTGTTCTTCACCCACTAATATCCCAGGAGCACCTATTGGAGTCCTCAAGATCCTTAATGGCACATCTAAATTTTCCCGACCTTGCTTTTGCTACAGATGTATCCCAGTTCCTTAACCTTTACATTTTGTTTGTTTCAACTTTGCCTTTCACTAAGAGAAAAATGTATGCTTAAGTTGCTCTTAGAAGCAATAATGAAGAAGGCAAGTCGTGAAATGATGATAAAACTAGAGAAAAAATCTGTCGAGCAGTAAGGAATTCGTTATTTTCTCGTATTATGTGTGACCAATACACATTGAGAGGTAGACGGTTACAAGTACTTAAGATGCCTCCCTTTGCAAACCACATTTCCCCTTTCATTTTTTCACCGTTGGGGGTCTAACACTGTCTGCCACACGAATATTTGCAGCGGATTTTTGGATATTGTATATATGTACGGAGATTATAGCTTAATTTATTTTCAGGAAACGTAGAGAAATCATCTGTGTGCGTCATCATAGTCGTAAAATGGGTAAAAATTAGACGATTTTCGATAGAAAGTATAGATTAAATAAAATTTTTCTGGAAAGGAAAAGTTCGTTTATGCTTAGGAAAATAAAGAGATAAGCCAAGAGTTAGCAGTGAAACACTCTTCGATTAGGAATATTAAAAATGAAATTTTCAATGATATGCTGTTGTAACAAGGAAACTTTTTTCCATATTACAACAGCATCCCTTTTTAGTGTGATCTGCGCGTCAGGCCCTATATTCCCGATGACCATTTTTAAAATGCTTCCCTTATGAAATTATGCTTTTAATTCTTATTTACGTGGGGCTAATGTATTTAAAAAAAATAATAAAAAGGGAAACACTTTCCTTTCTAAGTAAATCAGCATCAAACGAGCGGGTACTGAGGACATTTTTTCCCTTAAATGAAAACACACTCCTGCCAAATCTAGACATGATAACACAAAGCTCTGAGGTACAATAAGAAAGAAATGAGTTTGAAAAAAGCTGAGCCACTTTCAAAATATTAACTTATAATTTTTAAATTGTGAAAAATTGAAGCAAAATATTTTTTTTAACATTTAGACGAAAAAATCTGGTTTTACAAATAATTTTAGGTAAAAGAAACTCTTCACTCGGCCTTTTAACTTAAACGTTGTTTCCTGAAATATGAGAAAATCAGTGTTAGTGAAATCGCTAATTTTAAAATAATCGATTGGCAGCTGTTTTCAATTTTCGCAAAAGGACCGAAATAATGTTTTCTAATTTAAAAGGAAAACATCTCCACCGATTTTCATGGAAATCTCAGAGGTTAAGGGTCAAATCTTGGTCCAAAGTATTTTGGAATGACCCTTGCGTATTCAGTTGTTATGCATACAACTGGCAGTGACGGAGATAGTAAGATAACACTAATATTCTAGCACTAATAAAGCATCAAATGAATTTTAGGTTCACTCTTATCACCATTGTCAAAACCTCTGCTTAAATAATAATGCAGTGTTAAAATATTTAGTGATTTCGTATCAATAAAAACGAAGTACCTACCTCTTTGTTCGTATATAAATGCGAGATAAAAATAAACTATTATATACTTTCCAAAGATAACCTTAGATACTCTCTAACTTTACAAAATACTCCGAAAAATCTTAATACTTAAACTTTTAAAAAGCTTATATGGTGAATATTGAAAATTAAGCATTAAAATCTCACTTTTACACCTATAGGATTATTCATTCTTGTGCATAGGTACTAGTAAATTCTCATTTTTTTGGTATTCATTTAATCAGATTTATTTATCTGAATTTATAGACAAGCCCAAGACATACAAGAATATACAAGACATTTAAAGTATATACATGCAAGATAAATAAATACTCGTAACTGTCACCGTGACATAGGTATGTTTCGGCTCGAAAAAGCGTCTGATTTAAATCGAGTTTCATTTACTTCAAATAGAAATGGCCCAATTGAATCAATTATTTGTAAAAAGACCGCTCAAAGAGAATGAATACGAATTTTGTAAAAGCGAAGAGGATTTAATGCAATTCGTTTGAAAAGTTACAATGAGGTTCGCGTATTTGAAGCGCTAAAATGTGTCCATTTATCAAATTTCACCAAAATTAAACTGGAATTATAAATGTTGAAACGGACGATCTTCTTGTCTCCTTGTTGGATTTAAGTTCTTTATCATCGGAGACTTTCCCTTCCACTGTTGAGTGGTGTGGCATGAACTGCCTCATTACCTCCTGGAGTGGAGGGGCATAGGAGTCCTTCCATCAACGCTGATGGACATAATTTCGATGAGATGCATAGCGGAGTGCATCGCAGTGAGGAGGGAATTGTTGTGACAGCAGGTCACCTTCAAACCCATGGCTTAGTTCAATGCGCTGGTTCGCCGTTGCCACCGTGTGCTGGGGTAGGGGGCGAGGAGGATGAAGTTGGGGGGGGCGGGGCGGGGCGGTCCATCCTCTTTAATGGAAATCCCATCGCGAAGGCCATTGTTTGCGTGTACGTGGTTTATTGAGTCCAGCCACCCTTGCTGTGCGGTGACCACAATGATGCTTCCTGGCGCACTTTGCCGCGTAAGTGACGCGTGTCTTTTGTCACGAACACAGCTGCTTGTTGCTCAAAACTTGAGGCTCCATCGTTATACTCCTCGTGACAAGGGAACTTTATTGTCTGAAGAAAAATGGCCGGCGTCAAAGTTCCGCGCAAACTTGAAATAGTGAACAACATTAATGACAGTGTGGGCAGGGTTGGTCTGTTACGCCGTAAAAAATGCCACTTTACATGGAATGGAAACATGGAAATATATGTTGTTATATACATGGAAATATATGTTGTTATAACAGTTTTAATGCATTTGTGTTTGTAAAAAAATGTCACAGATCAAGAGTAGCTTTATAGTTTGAAGGAATAGGGTTGAAGTCTTTCGTTGACTACTTCTTAAAATAAAAGCTTAAATCTTTCAAGTTTGTATTGTATATCTCTTTCTGAACTTTATGATATATTGCATCCCATTTCATGTCGCAGAAGGTGGGATAATAAATGATAGATAAGGTATAGATTTTAGAGCTGACAGCTTTAAAATTGTCGTCCGACAAGAGACCAGAAGTGTTACTTCTCACTCGCTTTAGGTAAAACTGATTCACTAAGTATGGTAATTTATAGCCTTATTGTGTATATATTTATCACCGTTTGATATTCATCAATTAAAACTTGTTTCTTATAAAAATAATACTGGCTAAAACCAAAATAATATAATGCACGTAAATTTGATTACAACCCAAGATTCTTTAACTTTTGTGTGTGTTATAAAGCTACATGTCCTAATCGTTTAGCAGTAGTTAAGGGAGATAAGTGGTTATATTGTTAGGCAAAGACAGATTTGCCATTTACGAACGCGATTTGCCAGCAATTTAGTTATTACGCGCATTTGTATATGTTCATTTCACGGCGGACTTTATTAATGCTCACTACCTTAACGCTATTTTTCGTGACCTTCAAATAAGTATACATTATGGGGCAGTCCATTTTCGTAAGAAACTACTCTATATGACATATTTTGATTAGAGTGATCGGTGCAATAGTGTAACCTGCCCATGAACGTCATCTACTTACTTTGCTGGAGGTGGCTGGATAAATAGATAATTGACTTTACTTTTCGTGGAAAGAATGAGTGTTAATAGTCTCGTCTAACAACTAAGTCTTAGTATCACATTTTTCTAGCAAAATTATATCAAGATTGCATAGTATAATATTCAGGCATGAATAAGAATAAATTTCCTCGAGAAACTTTCGTCACAATAGGCCAACTTACCTACTTAAAATTTCGTACACATTTTCTTTCTTTGCACATAATAATTAACTCAGTCTAAGTGATGGTCTATTGCCGAAGAAGTATAAGTATCAATACCACATCTAGGTCACAAACATATGTGTAAACTTATCGGAAATATTAGGATTTTGTCGTTAATCTATATAATAAAACCCAGTGCAAGAAAATTCCCACATATGATAAGTGCACAAAAACCTGCGAAATCTACTGATAGAGAAGCTCATGAGTAGCATAGTGGATTATTTCTGTTTACATAAAAAGGGATTAATATCTTTTTCTGGATACATTTACTGCAGAAAATATTTCCCCCACTCATAACCAAAGTGAATGACGACAAATATTACTCTGATGAATCGGCTACCGTCTGCATGTAAATTCGGGATTAAAAAAACTTGGGAAACATGTTTAACAAGATTCCGAAATCCAAGATATTTTAGCATATTGTATTTGGTTAAAATACGTCTTTTAATCACTTCTTGGAAAATGTGAAATGTGCATAGGTGAAAAGCGTACATATTGCGTCTTAACCTGAGTGTGGAAACATAATTTTTTTAGAGAGAAAAGAGAGAGAGAAAATTTTTAGAGAAAAATTATAAAAAACTGATTTAGTCTTGATTTTTTAATGAAACGACTATGATGACAAAGAGAAAGTGAGCTGGATTAGACAATGGAAGGGAAACAGATAAAAGTTGCATGACCTTGGAAGTTGAAAGAAACACAGAAGCTGTGAGAAAGAGAGGAGTGCGCGGAACTCTATTGCATGCAATCTAAATGAAGATCTGGCTATGCATAGGGAAATTGATGCAAAAGGAAAGAAAGAATAACTCGAAGAACTGGAACTGGATTGTCCCTTGACAATGCCGAGGAATAAATTACGAGAAGAAAAGGTGATATGGGATCATAATGGGGGAGGCATGGAGATGAGAACTGGAATGAAAGCAAACACAGGAATTTGTAGTGGAAAGAGAGTGTATGAAGTCCCAAAAATATTCTCTGGGCAGTAAGTAGTTCTGACTTCCGTGAAAAAACCGCAGGTAAGCCTGGGTTTTGAAGATATTTTTGCCTGACGCCTCCTTTAAACTCAGGTATTTACCTTTCATCTCCTGATTTAATTGAAGAATAAAATATAGTTATTCTGGGATCTAATGAATATTCATACAAATCTATTGTTGCGTAGGAATTATGAATGCACTTTTGTGAATGATAGCTATCCTATGTAGTTATTTGACGTATTAATAAATAAATAAAGTAGAATTGGGTTTAACTGGGCGATTGAAAATAATTAAACAAAGAAACTTGCGGAGTCAAACCAATCATAGGTTGTTAAAATGCTGTTGGAATTTTTAGGGTATTTTTCCTTTTCATTTTTTTAAATTCGGACAAGAGTTCTCTGATGTCACTCTGCGACTCTCCTAGGTATCGTAACACAGTTATAAAGAGCTACAGGTTATCATCTGTCTAAAACCTAAGTACTGATTGGAATATACGGCAGTCGAAGGGTATATATTCCGGAAATTCACCTTAAATTTGATAGTTGAGAGAGGAAGAGTGGAGTTGATGATTTTGACCGTGGGAAAAGTATGAAACTGAATGTCGATGGAATAAAGAAGCCTGCTAATAAGATAAGGATCGTTACGGCTTTTGAGCAAATACATTATTTAAAAAAAATTCATTTTATAAAACTGATGGTTAGGAAAATTAAATGGCGTGGGAACTAGAAAAACCTAAGAAAATAATATGTGAAAGTATACCTGATCGGCCGTCTTCTTCATTACACAAAGTGGGATTTATTTTCGTGCACTATGATGTTGTTGAAGTTCTTGTCATTGCGCTATGCAATGTTTATTTATCATGTTCATATACAGAAATTCATACGCCTGTAATTTACGAACGTATTTTTCATAAAATTTGGAAAAATATTTCGCTTTATATTATATTGTTAATACCCTCATAGTTGATCACTGAATTTGATAAAATATTTCCTAAATTACGGTCGTCTGTTTAGAATGTGCTTCTTCCTCCAAAAAGCTTTTCCGTCAGATTTGAGGTTGTTAATTCTCTATTTTAAGCAGAATGGTTAAATTTGCTAATTCCAGTCTTTTGAAAGCTTAAAATGGAGTTTTAAGTGGTAGAATACACTGAAATATGCGTTTTATCATTGCGTAGAAGATGGTTCTGGTCCAGTGATTTTGGTCATGTGGCTATTTACGGATTTGGCTGAATCCCGTTCAAAAGCTCTTTTAATTCCTACACCCAAAGGCTTCAAAACCAGTGCGTGGTGTGTGCGGAGAATGTGAAAATATTCTGCTTAGCATACGCTATTACCCCTTCTGCCACATGAGAAGTACCGATGCGAATCCATTGAAATGGGAAATAGGCTTTGCTGGACGCATGATTTGATAAAGAAGTTAAACCACTGCTCAAAAAGATTACCATTAATCTACTCATTCAATGATAGTATCACCAGAATCCTAGGATCAATTTACTTTGTATTGCCTTTCGGTATTCTCACCCCTTTGAAAATAATTATTATTGTAATTCAATGGCCACTGCCTCATAGTCAGCTCAGACTCTTTTGCGGAAGTATTTTATCCTAATTGAAGTGGCGATATTTGAAGGTCTTGTGAGAGACCAGTTTCATGACAGTCCAAAACGAAACCCGGAGGATGGCCAGTCCCTCCACCTCCTTTCGCCAGCTGCTTTATCACGATTATTGAAAGGGTGTTTCCTTCCTGAAGCTTCTGATAACTTGAAAGGAAATTTTCTTCCATCGATCACGGTCACATCGAATCCCAACTCTTGCATCGAAAATTATTAATTATTAATGGTAATCTACCGGTTAATGTAGGTCTCTGATGGGCACACCCCTACAGTCACCCTATCTTCACTTCTGAATACTTTCTGCCGCCTTCACTCCATCCAATATGACTAATCTTTTCCTCCCTCTCCCTCGCTTACCCAACATTCTACTCTCTATCACCTTATTCAGAAATCCATCACCACTCAGCACTCCCCGCATCAGTAATTAAAAATTCATGCTCTAAAAAAGTCATAAAACTATTCAAAGAAACTGCGACAAATACCGTGACAGTGACTTTAAAGGAGTTACCCACTGCTGTGCATGCATGTGAATACATATGCATGATCATCTTATTCCGTTTAAAGCTCTCAAAAATTATTCAGAGCAAGAGAATGCCTGGGTAGATCAACTGGCTAAACCACTCGGCCGTAAATCGAGGGATCAGGGTTTGAGTCCCGGCTCAGGCGAATGCTTATTACATTGTGAATTTTTCGCATGTATCATAAACCTCCTTAGGCAGTAAATAGTTCGTGGCGCAAGTGAGAGAAACGAAACCGAGAAAAACAAACTCACCTCACACACAATTTCCACGAAGTGATTTTTCAGTTTTAAGTCGAACTCCACCGATGCCCGCTGCGAAGGGCTTTCCCAAACTCGTTAAGGATTGCCTGGCAACGCCTTTATTTTCAAATTTATTCAGAAAATGCGTACACTTGGGTGGACCATGGAACTCTACATTATCTGGAGGCTCTATATATACCAAAATTATCTTCTCTCTCCAGTTTCCCTGCGTTGTATGAAATTCTTCGCACACTCTGAAACTTGTCAGGCATATTGCACTAAAGTGACAAATATAATAAGAATTTCAGTCTAACAACTTCATATTATAGCATATGAGGCGATCACGCATCATACGAATCGGGGTTGTTATTACCATTCTCTTAACTTTTTTATCGAGCCTATGGCGTGGGGAAGCAGTCTGCCTAAAAATAATCCTACCTTAGACCGGAAAAAACATGTCGCTTGCCTGAGGGGAATGGAACCCTAAACCCCTTCAATGTAGGTCCCTCTACACGCTTCCCTTCCTCGTATATTAGGACAACTAGGCATATCGGACCATTCCTCACCACTTTGAATGAATCGAATATTTTGTGATATAACTAACTATCATGTTTGTAAAACCAATTTACACATGGAACGCCAAGAGTTCACGATGACTCTTATATAGACCCTAATGTTGTCCGAATAACAATTTTTCTTCCAAACCTGAAACAGAGTCGAAAGAATTATTCTTCATTGCTGTATTGTTTGTTAAATTCGTGATGTTTTGAATTGATAAAATCTTGGTATGTAGCTCAATACAATATCTACCACAGTGAAATATCAAAATAGATTGTAGGTCTGCAAATATTTGAATTACCTCCAATAATAAATACAGTTCATCAGGTAACGGGCTTCAAAAATATTGAGTGAAAAAGGTAAAATGCTAACACACATCCGACAATCCTACCCTTAAATGAACACGTAAAGGCTTTGCAATACCTACTTTAAAAAAATTGTTATGGCTGTAATGAATTACTTGCATTTAACTATGTCCTAATTTTGTTATTCGTCTCTTATCAAAGTATGTACGTGCAGTTTCTCGTGTAGGTCTAGAACTTGCAGTGTGTAAAACGCTAGAGCAAAGAGAGCCAGTGCAAAAGGAAGCCCCGTGGCGTAAAATAACAGAAAATCTGAGTATGCGAAAAATTCACAGTGTGAAAATCATTCTCCTGAACCGGGAATAGTACTGTCGAGTTCACCTGAAAGAGTTCTGTTGCGGCATTTCCCGCAACACCTTAGAAAATCTGAAGTTCTCTGCCATCTAAGCGTAACAACTTGTAATCAATACACCAGCTGGATAATCTGTGAGGTGTCTTTAAAAAAAAACTCTCTCCAAATTGCTATTCACAAAATTACCCATATTTACCCTACCCACGTAGTGTTCGATAAAACGTATTTTTAGGTCGAAGAACGCCTCGGATGAAAAATTCGTATTTTTCCTATCACTGAGCACGAGGAAGTCTTAGGGAAGGGAAATAGAAAGTGGCAAACGCGCACCCATTCTCGGGGGAAGCATAATGACAACATTGACCTAACGTAATAAGAATGACGATGACAGGGAAAAACATCAAATCACGCACATTTTCTCTCAGACTCGGATTTACGTGAAACACACACCCCCGTGAGCTTTAATTACATATAAATTTAGAGGTTTATTGGGAATTGAACCTGAGTAAAGTACTTGCAGTGGAAAAAGAAGAGAAAAAAATTCAATTAATTTCCATAGTCATATTCTTTAATATAAATTATCCTCTTGAGCCACAATATTTTGCACTTTTAATCGAGAAAGAATTACTCATCACACTTTGGTGGATTTGAACACCAAAACTAATTTTCAACCGCCGGGATATTAACCCGATCATTCGAATTGGAAAGACAGAAAACTAACTACCTCAAATAGCGCACCCGCTGTTCAATATTTAACCTTTCAGCAGTTTCTAATTTTGGCATTTGAATTAAGTTTCAGTGTCAACTCCTGCCGTCAACATCGAAACTACTCGTATAAGTATACTAGCGGTTTAAAAAAATATAGTTCTTCTAAGGTAAGTTTTCAATGTTAGCGCATCACTGTCCAGTTATTAACACATAATCCCCACCATTTTAATAATATTTCTTCCATAAGTGGCTAAAGAATGGAGGAGAAGTTAGGAGATCAATCGTGGATGGCTCAGGGGTAGGCGAACAAAGATGGAAATATAGATTGTTGAGAAAGAGAAGCGAATGCCTAAAGAATAGAAAAAAACACTGGTTAGGGATACGATGAGGTGGCGAGTAATAGGAGTAGGGTGGCGGGGATTGATGAGATCCTTTCGCCAGATGAAACGGAAACTCTTCAACTTACGCGAAGTCGTGCGATAAACTCCCGAGTTCGAGTGCTTGGGTCATCGTCGCGGAAGGAGTCCCGCGGTGCCCCCATGGGTATCGCGTCGTTACTGCCCCGGTCTATTCAGCCCATCCAGCCATTACATTCATCCCCGTGAGATCCCTTGACGTTACAGCCCCGTCAATCTCAGCTCAGGGCGAATATTGCGAGGTGGTAAGATCCCGGGACCGATTGACATTGCGTATGAGAATTACAATTTTGCAAGATAGTAGTATATGCGTGATCGAAGTACAATTATAGTGGTGACTATAAAATAAATATTTAGGAGAGTATGCAACGGATCCTGATCGATTACCTTTTGGTGATGGAGTGACTCTGGTTGAATTATCCTGGAACCGGGAGGAGAGACCCCCTGTAAAGGAGAGACAAGTAGGGGGAGGGATAATGTAGGTTAGGCAGGAGGGAAATGTACGTATAGGTGGGTATGCCGGTGATGTAGGAAGAGGATACGATAGGGAATACCAAACGGAAGGAATGGATCTGTGGATTTGTAAATAAGCCAAAGTTGAGACTCATAGATTTATTTTTCGTTTCACGGCTCCTTACGATCTTAATGTATTAATATGGCTGGAGTAGTAGCTGTAAGTCATCGAGTATTTTTGATTTTTTTGTTTTGTTATATCTATACAGGAAGTGCGAGGACCTTATTATTTATCAATAATTACAAATAATTGAGAGCATATATCATGGAGTTACACCATTATGTAACTCAAGAAATTTTTAGTTTCCATTTTATCGTGAGTGAATAGTCGGTCTGATTGGGTTGACATTAGAAAATCACGAGAAAAATAAATTAGATTCTTCAATTTCTCTCTGCGCCAGCAATAAACACGTACTCCCTAAATACCTCCCTCCATAAATACCTACTCCCTTTCACCCTTCCCACAATTTCAACGGAACGCAACATACATAACATTCATAAAGTGTGCACAAATTCTTAAACTCATGCAACGTATGAGTTTGAGAATTTGTGTTTCCTGCTTCACTGCCGAGGTTTCGTGAATCCACTCCAAAGTGGAACAGCCTTAAAAACCGTAAAATATAAGTGGACTCTGTAGGGGTTGAGGATGAGGGATTGAATGAAGACTGGGGTTGAGGGTGAGAAAATATTGAGAAGAGGTAGGCTTGGGAGCATAATTCAACGGGAGCTTAAACCACTTCCACTTTCCTTCCACTCCCCTTCAAATGCAGAAATCCCCCAAAGTCGGCTTTCAATGATCCGGTCGAGTTCTTCCCTTTCCCTCGCCACCCAAACCTTATTCAGCACTTCGGCCAATTTTCGATGGCTGGAATTTATTGCTGTACTTGGATTTTTATTTAACTTGAAGAGGGGGTGGTGTAGTGGTCCGTGCAATCGGCTCTGAACCTCAAGTTCCCGGGTTTAAATCCTGGTCAGAGCTCCGGGCATCTCCAGCTGAAGTCAAGGAGCTTGATTTTCTAGCTGTCAGACCTTTATTTGAAATCACAATTGGCACATGGGAAGGAATAGAAGCCCCTACCCTGAATATGTTAGTTTCGTATTCTCTAGGACATAGTACCTTCCCAAGCGAGCTCTATCCCCAATCAAACCACTATTTTCGATAAAAACTGTGAGAAAGGTTTTTTTTCCGCATCTGAGAGAATTTGGTGAGAATTAGCGCGTGTAGCTATTATTCTAAAGAAGAATGGTTGGTGTGGTATTTTGAGTCGAGGAAAAGGAATAACGTATTACAGTGCAAATTGGAAGGCCCATTTTATGTATTTTTAAACAATCAAATGGAATGAAGCTCCAGATATTTCGGAACACAGGGAACGATCGGAGCAGTACTAGTAGTGGTTAAGGGGAGGGAGAATCTGACCGCTGATGCCATTTTTACCGTAATTAATTGTTGGGTAATTTGACAAAGGTAATAGGTTAAGGAGTGGAGAGAATTCTTATGTTGGAAAAAGGACAACTCATAGTAAAATACGTCAAGGGGTCTGAGGTAAATGTTCCATCCAAAGGTAGAAATACTGCGCTTATATTACCACATTCTCTTCGGAGGAAAACAGGTGAAATATTCGCTATCATTAAAGTTTTTACCAAAATGGAAAGATAGTTAACGGTTTCGTACTACTTCTCTCTCTATTAGATCAGTTTCCTAGATTCATTAAAATATAAATAAATCAAACTTAAAGGTCGGTTTAAAACAGGACAGAAACCAAATAAAATCTAAGAGCTCTTCAATCTATAAGTAGCGGAAAAGAGAATTATTTTTTTTTCCTTTTCTAATGCTAAATTCAAGTAGTTTCAATCTTTTAAAGTTGAATTTGAATAACCTCGTGACTGTAATTGTATTCAATATGCGTATTTTTGGTAATCCCGTAATTTTCATAATTATTGCTTTAAGTATTCCGTGAAAATAATCTTCCGTTTGACCCAAAAAATATTAATTGCGAGGAAATAAATTAACTAATTTTCATACAATGTGGCGTAGCCAGGGGGGGGATATTTGTTCTCCCCAACATTTTACTCCCACACAAATATTCAGGTTGGTGTAGTATCATTGGTAAGCTCATGCTAATTGTAATCTTAATTTTTTCTTAGATTTTTACCAGCACAAAATAAAATATCTATTATGCAATAGTAAATATATCAATAAAGCCTTTGGAGAAAAACTTTCTCCACGCACAGTTGGCAACGAAGCGTCAGTATTGGTCCCCCCATCTTATTTCTTGGCTCCTCTTTTGTTTCTACATATTTTTATAAAGACATACCCCTAAGCCTCCCTGAAGTTTCTCACAAGTACGAATAGTTTGCATTCAAGCTTCCGGGGCTCTCTAGATAGCAAAAGAAAATCGTAGGAAACAAGAAGTAATTTTATTTCTTAAGTATGAACTACGGCAGCCTACAACAGTGCTTAAATGTTGGTTCTCCTTGATTACGGCACAAAACTTTGTTATTTTAAAATTGTAAACCTAATTCTCTTAAGCATCAAGATTAAAAATGTACACGGAAAAGATCCACTAGGGTTAGAACGGAGATGGGGAAATTCTTGGGTGCAAGTATCTAAAGAAGGTGAGCCACGTAGTCTAGGGGAAAGGGTATGGGGGTGCGTGTTTTGAGGGATCCGTGAAATGTTTACGGACACGGTAAATCGTACTTAGTGTTATGGGCGTTATCGTGGACCTGCCCTGGCGACGAAGTCCGATCTTTCCAGACGAACAGTAATTTAGTCCTACGATATTCCAACTCCAAGTCTCTTTCTCACCCATGATATTAGACTTTTCGTCTTTTCAAATATTAAGTACTACAGCCTTGGGACTGCATCTGCGTGGTGATGCATCGATCTATCGTGTATATGTGAATAATGGTAATAAGAAAAGTAACAATGCTTCGCTTCATTAAAGGTTCATGGCGTGGTGGATTGGAGGGTTTCCAAACCGTTGGCTATTTTATTTTTTCTGTCTCGTAAACTCCGACGCAGAGGATTCGAATATTCATGCGAATTACTTCCCTCGATTTCCCCTTTCCGTCTTTCAGTCCTTCACATTTTCCCCCATAATTGCACAGCGGGATGGACACACAGACTCACGCATTGAAGCCAGCTGCGTTGGCCTCCAAAAGACCGCGTGGGAGTGGAAAATCCGAAATTAAGGCAATTTAAAGTGCGCAGAACGTCGGCAAAAAAAACAGGGAAGGCATCTCTCTTCTTCCCCCCCCCCACTCTCTCCCCACACCGCTCTTCCAACCTGTTCCAACGCGTCCGTTAATGGGCGTTTTGCATGAGGTGCAAAAATGCCGTAAAACGAAAACCGGTGGAAAAAGGGAGGTGAGGCATTTGACCAGCTGAGGGGAAATGAGCGGGACCTGATTTGGTCCACTTGGGCCACTTTAGTTGAAGCGCAGTGAATTTCTGCGATTCCGAAAATAAAATGTCGGACGGAGAAATTGCGGTTCCTCCCATTTGTCCTCGGCAAAGGCGGGAATCTAAAGGGTGGGTTTATTTTTTGCACTAGTTCTCTGAATTTAGAATCGCTGATGGAACTTCTAAACCGGAAATGATCTTCGGATAAGAAAAACACTGAGATGCAAGTGGTTCCCGGAGGATAGAGGTGGATAGATAATAAAAATTTAAGATAAAATTTTGCATGCGTCAACAATTACTTTATGGTTTCGCGTGGGTCATTAATTCGAGATTTAATTATACGTACTTCTCTTTTCTCTGCATCAGTATAGTTTCCTGTCCCGAATATTGGCTTTAAAAATGTTAATTACCCTACAAAAAAACCACCCTTCAAATAATTTTTGCATAATAATTTTTCCCTATTGTCTTTAAATTTTAAGGTTTCGAAAACATATGCCCTTACAAGCATAAAGCAAATATGGGAACACACAGATAAGGTATTTCTAGATGAAAATATTA
>LYUA01000489.1:97116-114176 GCA_002093875.1 Calopteryx splendens | reverse complement strand
ATGATAAAATTCCACCACATCACGCCTGATACTTCTCTCTTAGTAGCAAACTTAATGTAAGAATAAATCGGGTTTTCTTGTGAAAATATGCATTCCTCTTCTTTGTGAATAACTTTGAAGGGAACTTCATCTCAAAATATTTTAACAAGGCCTCTTCTCAAGCATCTGGCATTAACAAAGTGTAATTGAAAAGACAAACTTTGCCCTAATTTCAGTACAAAATTTTACCACTTGAACAAAGTCAAAAGTTTGAAACAAGAGAACTGCTTCAGTTTCTGGGAGTAGTCCACTTAGAAAGGCCCAATGATGAATATTAGTTGCTGTATCAACGCGTTATGCAGTTAAGCCTCTAGTCTAGCCTTATTGGATGCCAGAAGTTTTAATTAAATACCTTCTTAACTAAATCGGTTTCCGAGTCTCCGATTCATCAAAGTGAGAAAAATCTCTTGAGTATTATCAGATTAAAAATGTAAAGGAATTTTGCGCTTTCACAGGAACGATTTGAAATTACTATTTATAAAATAATCGGATTTCACCACTTGCAAACCAATTCTAAGATTTAATGTGACGGTATTTACCAAATGTAAATGTTTTCGTGAATGCATTTTCGTAGGTTAATTCTCATTATTTCTTTCGTCAAATATGAATACTTATGATGAGTTTCCATTGAATAATAATTTTAGTTATAATTATTTATGTATATAATTTAACCTAATAATTAATTCTGATTTATATTTTTAAAAAGGGTTTTTTCTTATTTCCTCGGTATAATTTTGTCGTAATAATAGGTATAATTTGACTTAAGCGCTACGAGATACAAATATTTATGGCTGAAAAATGATCTTCCAGCATCATCATTTCAGAATGATTTCAAATATTGACATCAATGTACTTAAGCAATTAAAGTAAAAGAATAATGGCATTTATAATTCTCCTATCCAGCATCAACGATTTATAATTCATATTTACATTGAATTTTCCCATTTGATTCTTTGTTTCAGGTAAACGTGATGCTTAATGTTCTTATTTTTCTCTCATTTTTTCAATCACTTTATTTTTTGATAAAATGTGAGGAAATATTTGTTATCGTTACCGATAGGTTCTTTTAAACGTTTATACTGTCACTTATCGGTGTGAAACAGCTTATGAAGTATTTATTTATTATTTCTTAATGCTACCGAAATGTATTATCTCTAAAAAAATATATTAAAAACCAAAATATTATAAAATAGGATTTATAATAATGAACAGCTATTCCCTGTTAGCGATGGATTAATATTCTCAATACAATTAAATAAGCCTAAAGTGTAATAATAGCGTTAAGGGAAATATGTCTTTCGATGCAATTACCCGCTTGGAACTCATTTCCGTCTTATTCAAACGCAACTAGTAGTCAATCGAAGCTCTTGAAGGCATTCCCATGCACATATCGTTCCCTCATAGCTCAGTGCACTGAAAATCATCTCTTAACGCTGGAACTATTATTTCAGCGTTAAAATATCGAATCTGAAAGCGTTCCATGAATTTCCCGGATAGAGAATAGGTTCAAGTTTTATCCTTGTCTGAAAATCGGAGCCGATACTAACTTTGGCTATAATTGCTGAATGAAATTTACTAGAATCTGGTATACATTTAGGGTTCAATGTTAATAATATCATTAGAGTTTTAAATAAGCTTTATTCGGTATAGTTATTTGTGCGTCTTAATGGATCTATTTTTCTCTGAGGAAGTGATAAAAATCGCTTATTAATGTAAGGACATTTAAATATATAGATTCTTTAGGTTTACTTTCGTATTCCGTTGTAGACGTGGTATTCCATTCAGGGATTCATTTTTTTTAATAAAAATTTATTTCCAAACGAAGGTTGAATACCAGGCACCCCTTTCTTCCCCTGATTGCAAAACTCATGAGTTTGTTGACCCTGGTACAACATTGACACAAACTGGAGAGAGAATTAATGCTGCAGTAAATTTTAATTCTCATAAACAATTTTCCGAACTAAAAGGGGCGTATAATTGCTAATGAGAACACGAGACTAGAGGGTAACGTGCGGTGTAGAGCGTAACGATGCGATGGACGCCGGGAGGGAGACTTCTTGAAATTGAATAAACTTCCCGTTGACGAGAAAGAGAGTCGTGAGATGTTGAGGAATAGAATGATATAGACTATGTTCCCAAGGAGAGAACATAAACTTAATTACACACATGAGAGTTGTATTTTATCGCTTCTTACTGAGGCATTCCTTAGGAAGTGGATCACACACACATTTTTTCAAATATTTCACTGTTTGTATGAAAATTTGGAAATATTGGAGCAATAGAGGGGCACAAACCTTCATTTTTAAAGTGTCACCTTTAAAAATATACTAGTTATCAGTAATAAGACCGATATTTTAAAGTTGTGAAAGGTTATATGCCTATGCCTGTGGTGTTATTTCCATTGTTTTTCCTCATCTATATCCACATATTGGTACCCTGCAAGCCTACACTAGGGTATTACACCAGTCCAATTTCTACGTTACTTGAATGTTAGTGACAAACGGAGAAGTTATAAAATACAGGCGATTGAAGGACATTCTACCAGCAGATTTACATGTACTATGTACCAAGGCATAAAATAATTCTCTTAAGCATGCAAAATGAGTTGAAAGTAGGGTTTGTAATATAGAAAAGATAAAGTTGAGGACTCTTAATAGGCTTCTTAGCATAAAATATCCGTTCCCGTGTGTTATTTTTGCCAGCTCTTCTGATGCTTCACCGTTCGTGGGAACGATGACACAGTAAACCTATCCGTTCTACTCTTTATCTCTCTGATATCATTTTAGTGATCTCTGCTAACGTAATACGATGGGGTTAGTAAAACATTATAACTTCGTCAGAAACTGTACCAGCTCCTAATTTATGCAACAAATTTAACCTATACCTACCTAATTTAGCATCCGGTAGGCGAGGAATTCCCAACGGAGTTCCTCTAATAATCCAGTAACGCCATTAAATTCATCATTACATCGTTTCACAAATCTAGCTCCTCTTCGCTGAGGGCGATCCAGCTTGGCAATTAAACCCACTTGGTGAGGATCCCATATACTCGAGGCTTATTCTAAGTAAGGTCTAACCTCAGAAATACAGCATCGTTCTTTTAACCTCTAGCGGCATTTCCCCAGTAGGTACCCTTTTAATGAATCTTAATTTTCTGCTAGCTTGTGCGCATTTGCTCCGATATATGTTTCCCCCCATAAGAAGTATTGAATAGGAGTTACACCAAAGTATTTAATGGAGTCTTTACTTCATATTTCGGTATTCTTGATACAATACTCGGCCAATGTAGAACTAATCTTTTTCCAAAAGTTATTCGCTACTCGCTTCTTTAATTTAAATTCCAATTCTATTTTTCAAACCAGTCCTATATTGCATTTAGGTCATCAGCCAATTCTACTCTATCCTCGGTACAGCGAGGATAGAGTAGAATTGATAGAGGATTGAGGTGTGATTCACTGCGTCATCAGCAAATTGACGAATTTTACTGATAAATACTGGTGAGTTAATGTCGTTGATGTAAAGAATGAACATAGGAGGCCCGATGACAGTTCCCTGGGGAAAATCCGAGGTCACTTCGGCTGTATTGTAGCTAACACTACCAATCTATGGATGTCCTCATATAGGTGGTATAGTAGCTATTTTCCAGCAATTGGGTACCATAATATAATCTGTAAGGACTAATTTTTGTATTGAGACCGCCTTACTTTAATTCAGAGGTGTTTCCTAAAGAAAATCGTAACTATGATGTGCCGAGGTAAATTTTATTTATTATAATATGCTATAATATTTTAATCCTTATTTAAAACTCTTCCCAGTAGAGTATTTTATTTCTATGGATTTATTAGACTTGATATTTTAAGAAAAAAATAAGTTTAAATTTTAAACAAATGTGTCAATAGAGGTAATAGGGATTGTACTTCAATTTCCCTTACATTACTATCTTGAAAGGAATACTTTGAAATACTTCAACTATATTTTATTCTGCCAAAATTTTCAATATATCCCATTTTTGGGATCAATCTTTTCATAGTACCTATGGGGAATTCAATTCTTTTGGGCGTAATGCTGTGGAAGTTCATTATGGATAATGATAATTAACTATGTTTTAATACATTGAGTTTTATTGGTACGACTAGTTTCGACGCAATCGGCGTCATCATTAGGTACCTTGGTTATATTGGTACGACTAGTTTCGAGTTTCATTATTCACCTATGGGGAATTTTCAGCGTTGACCAGCCAATACCGCCACCATGACGTTGCTAAAAACATTTACGATAGCATGACTATTGAAACTAAAGTGCTTTCCGATAGGGTTTAGGAGTTATTGGAAGAGAGAAAATTTATGATACATGTAAACTAATAAATTTTTAGTGGATGTGCGTGAGGATCTCAGGTTCAGGATAAAATCCTATTTTTTCACAATAATAAATGGTTTTAGGCGTGGCTTTAATGGATCCGCTTTACGGTGAAGAACAAAATGTATTCCAGATGAGATACATCAGCGTGTTTCGTGCGGAATAAAAAAAAAGTTTATGTTTCACCCGTATATATTTATGCACTCTAGCTAATCTGATCGCGAATTTGAAAATAGAGAAAAATATGCCAAAGTAAATAAATTCGGAAACAAATTCGTTTCCTACGAACGATACGCGAGTGCAGCAAATAAAGTCTTCCTAAAATGATCGATCCACGAAATAGGCGGACGCGTGTATAAATCGTGAGAAACTTTTTCCAAACATTATTCACCAGTATTCCGACGTTCCTTCCCCCCTAATCCATTCCATTTTTCGCTCACCATCCCTCTCCATTGGTGCTTTCGCCGTCGGCTAGCGTTCACCCTCGGCTAGCGTGCACGGCAATCGATGGACCTCTACGGTCTGCGCTACGGTGGTCGTTCAGAATTTATGAAAGGGCGGGCAAGCAATCTGACTCGTTTGAAAACAAGGCACCGAAGGAGCAGGGGCAATTTAAGCGGATGGATCGTTCGTTTCTCAAACGCGATTAGAGGAGAACGTATTCCAGGGACTCTTTGGCGGGCTTCGAGAAAAACGCGAAGGCGCCGGTGGTTGCACTGACACTTTAGGATTTCTTCAATAATGGGCGTTGAGGTGCACTGGAAATGGATCACGGGGGGATTCTTCAATGTCCCCCTCGACGTTTAAGAGCTCCCTTCCAGATCATCGGTTCGAATGGCACTCATCCTCACGATATTCTAGGAATTTCATCAAAGAAGATTCCTCCCCTCCAACCGCCCCTCCCCTCTCCTCCTTCGTCCTGCGGAATTTATCGCCTTTCCAGAATCCAGGATTAAAAGTGGGAAGGAAAGGGCTAGGGTTGATCAGGGAAGGACGGGTGGATGTCCGAGAAACTTAGCCAGCGTCAATAATGGAACTCCCACGCTCTGAATGACAAATATGCAATGCGAAAATTGATTACAATTCTTATGCTCTTATCTAGATGCGCTGCGTCAATTAACACGCTCTGCAAATTTGAAAGGGTAAACCAACATGAAAACTACAGAGGCCGTAATGCTGAAGTCGACCAAGGTACGAAATCAGCAAGTTCTACATGGTGATATACCGGGAGAGTATCCCAGGCCAGGAGTTTCCATGTAGAAGCGAACGCACGATGTGGTCAAGCAGGGTCGCTCAAACAACCATGTGGGTGTTTACAGGAAGATAAATTCTATGGCATTGGCGAGTACAGAATACAATCACTTATTCTTTCATGTGGTTTCTCACAAGGATGTTGGGAGTGGTGCTTGTTACAAAACGCAAATTTTAGGTCCCAAGCATACAAGATGGTTTGCAAGGAAACTAATCCCTCTGTCAATGACCGAATTGCCACATTCACGCTATTTTCCTCAATGTGGTTTACTCGGGCTTGAAGCCATTCGGGCTCCAGTGACCAACTCCGAGGAACTCAAGCGCACATAAGCAAAGACATTCGCACTCAGAGTCCCAGCAGCCTTATGGGGAACCACTGGAAGGTGGAATAATTGTAACCGGAGGTCGTCAATGGTATGGGATTAATTGCCCTGTAAACAGCCACAGGTATTTGTGTGCCTCTGCTTTGTGTGTTCGTTTCTACTTTGTGGATCGCCACTTACAACTGGATGATTGATTGCATGTGCTTTAGTAGCTTACAACTATAGTGCTTAAACTTTAAGTTTCCATTTTTCCCCCTTTTAAATTGTTAAGGCCGTAGAAGCTCAAATTCCTATATTAATCCTCTATAATGGTCCTATAACTGCATATTTAAAAAAATCTGCATTCAGAAACGAGATTCCAATTAGCCACCAGACAAATGTTAACTATAAGTCAGCAGATTACCTCAATTTGGGTGGAAGTGTAGCCTTGCAAGTAGAGCGTTTTCTTATTGATTTGAAGTCCCGGTTTCATTTATAAATAATTGGTAGGTACCATGATGACGTGTGGCTGGTGATGATTTCAGACCAGGAATTTACCAATGTAGGTATAAATGTCGAGTTCAAATCCGTGCACTGCCTTTAGATCACCAAATCACAATAATCAACCCGAAGGTCGGTTTGATAGATGAGGGTAAAGGTCGCCCAGTATGGCGTGTAAAATTTCGTATAGGGGGGCCAGTTACTTTCCCTGTGCCGTCTGTGATTTGCCAGGATGACCTGGTACCCGAAAAATGGTACACAGTTTGGGTGAAGCTAAGGGTGCCAAGAGGCATCACCCGGAATCAAACCCGGGCCCTCCGGTCGGTAGCTCAGTGCTCTAACCACTGGACTACTATGCCAATTTGCGTTTCGAAAGTCATTCAAAATACAAGAAGTACAAGGGAATAGGCTTTCATGAAAAACCATAGGTGACAGTAAAGATTCCGGTCATTTTAAGGGTAAGTATCAGGCGGGGGACCTTTACGCCTCATTTCAGCCAATAATTTCAGTAAAGGGATTGTAAAAAGTGTTATTTTATTTTTTTGGTGAAACTTGCATAAACTTTAAAATAAGGGAATTACCTTTTCAGTGTATAATTGACATAAATGAAATGAAAGGGATGATGCATATTTCTGTGAAATTTTAGCATCTCTAAATATACCGCAAAGACGTCATTCTAATATTTAAAAAATCATAAAAATTTCCTTCACGAACGAAAAAGATACTCCGAATGGTGCAACAATGTTTTTACTACAATTTTATTGTGTGGGGCTATTTTAATTTAAGGAGACGAGAGTGAGGAGTACGGTTTGGTATTTCCTTCACTTTATCTTCAGCCTATCACATTAATGTTGTTCATGGTGGGAAATATCATGAGAGTCCAAAAAATATATGCCTTCATAATATGGCTATTTTGCTTTGGCTATTCATAATATGGCAATTACTAAATCATTCATTATGCGGGATAGTTGGGTAAGCACTTGCGGTATCCTGCTGACCAAAGGGTTCAGGATAATACCCCTGAGCCAAGTGACGTGGTCCAAAAATCCAAGTGATGCGGTGTTGTGGATACGGGACTTCGTGGGAAACCGCAAGGGAATCAGGGGAAGGAAAAGGTTCTCTTCCCGGAATCCGTGAATTTCACACACCATAGAGCCCGTGGACACGGTGAATCCAGCCGGGAATCAGCTTAGTTACAGCGATAATCATTTATTTGTTCGATTAATTAGTGTTGAAATAGTCACCTCCTTCAGTCACTCCAATACTAAACATTATTTCATCTAAATGATTGCGACTTAATATGCCAATGGCCTTCTCCATTTTAGGGAGTCATGATGAAGCTTTGATGACGTGTTATGTGCGTTGGATGGAGTGGAGGAAAGAGAGAGAAGAGAGAGATGGAGGAGAGTGAAAGAGGAAGCTTTTTTATCTTCTTCGATTACTTCCTCAAACCGCATTAATTTTCCAAAGGGCTAATGTCCCTATCGATAAAAAGAAACACCCTATCCTTCCTGCAGGCAAGAGCCAGGGTTCATCCTTCGCGTTCCGTTTCCACATTTCCATTATGCACCCTAAATTGCTTTTCAAATAGAGCTTGGGGTTCCATCAGGAACAGCATGGTACAAAAACACGGCAAAGAATGAATAACGCAGGCACATTATGCTGTACTGAGAGAAGGGGAAAGATATAAGGCTTGAATGAATGATGCTGTATTTTTTTAATCGATCAACAGCACACGTTGAGTTAGAGGTGTTGATTTAGATAAGTTATACAGAATTCTAGTCGTTCGATCATATTGAAGCGCAATAAACGTCTTACGGTCATTTTTTCCAAGCGCCACAAAATGAAATCAGCGATCAATTTAATAAATGACGTTTATTTTTGATGGATGTGAAATGAATCGGGGGCTTTGATATATATTACCACGTCCCTTAGCGACTTGTGTGTTTGAAATACAAGGGGGCAATAGTTTAGCACTTGACGCATATATGAAATCATGCGAACTTAAATGCCCTTTAGTGGGTTTCCTTTATTTTTTGGCCATGTCAAGAAAGCCATGGTTGTTGGTTGCGAAAGGAAACTACTCTCTCTTGTGCTGATTCCTTCTGCATTGTCCAGTTATTGAATGGTTGCTCTTTTTCCTCTACGAAATTCATTCATTATTTCATACATGCTGTTCCTGAAACTTAAAAATATTGTTACCTTAAGAAGCTCTTCCATGAATTTATCCGTCTCCTCCTTCTCCTTAAACTATTTACTCTATTTTCAAATATCTGTTCGGTGATTCTACTCTGAACCATTCCCAAGATGACCAAACACCTAGCAGACTTACCGATGTCATTTTTTTAGTTTTTCCGGTGCATCCAATCGACAGGCTTACATAACCCACTCATTCCACATTTTCTCTCTTCTTCATTCTTGCGAAAAACATTCCTTAAATGTACTATACCTACCTAACTACATTTAGTTGACATTTATGTTTGTCCTAACCTAACCCAAATCCTAAACCATACCCAAATTTCACTTCTTTGCAGATTTGGAAGCACGCTTTTGTACACTACCATTTTTGCTGCATCGATGAAAAAATCATTAATTTATTCATATTTTTCCATTATGCACACTATCAGCAACCGTTTTATTGGAACTCGCCCATCTTTTGTTTCATTATGCAATCCACCTAATTTCACCAATATTCTGCTATGGTACATAAAATCGTCACCTTTTATCCACACTATGCAATCCTACTTCCCCATTATCCTTATCAAACCCGACTACCTTTGTTTCAAACCCACCCACAATTCAAATATCCCCGTTGCCTCTCTGAAGCCAGTCCGATCCTCCTTTAGGTCTTGTGTTCTCTCAGCCAGCAATTCTGCATTGGTACCGTAGAAAAATATGAGTGCACATGCATTTCCAATCCTTACACTTACCTTATTCATTCATTCATCTCTTACACAAATTTTAGTAAGAACGTGAACAACCATGGTGACATTACGCTTTGCCGTATCTCACCATGCTCTATTCCGAACTCAAAGCCCCGCTCGGTCTTACGCTTCGCCACTGCTTCACTACACATCATAAACATTTAATAACTGCTTATTCACTTCAGATTTTGTCAAACCTTGTCTCCACTTTCCCCAACTCTATTTGTCGTATGCTTTTTCTTAATCGATATAAAATCACATTCCTTTGTATATTAAATAGATTAATATTCAATAATCATTTTGCTGTACTACATGAGATAGATTTTTTCCCCTCTCAGGAACTCTTTTTTTGATAAAAATTTATGCATTAATGCCAATTTTGAATCAGACGTAATGAAAAATATTAGTTTTTTGTGCTTCAAACAACATCGTTAAATATTAAAGTAAGTATTTCCGATAAATTATTGGGGTATTATTCTGCTCCAACTTTGGTTTCTCACGAGAATCTGGAATCCAGAAAACCACTCTACTTGTATGCACACTAATATAATAATGCTATGATACTAATAAGATCCTAATAATAGCGTAAAACATACTCGTGTTTCATATTTTTATTTTTCTAACAAAGAGTAATTACAGATTTTTATTGTTACAGGATGCCAGGACGTTGGTGACATGGAATGCGGTATCACATGGAAGGTGGATCATGAATATTTGGCAAAATAATTAGAAAATTCAGTTGTAATAACCTGAAAAAATATTCCATGCATCCTGTTCGTGTCATGCTGTACATAATTTAAATTTTGAAATATATATTTTATATGAAACCAAAGGTACATGTTCTCTTCTCTCCTAATTTTTTTTATCTGGCGAGGTGAGCGCGTGACCAATCAACCACGTTGATTTGTCACACCCGGTGGATTGTTTCCTCTTGACCCCTTGATCGAACCAGGGGCTCTCGTTCTCAGGGATGGGGGCCGCCACTGCAGGACGTCACTCACGCCTCCGTCCTCCATGGTGCGGTATCTGGGTGACTCGGCGAAGACCAACCACTGGACATGCTCTCTTCCCAGGGAGTGATAGGTAGCCCTGGAATGTGGAGATTGAAGGAGTCGTCTCACACACTGACGCGCTCGCGTGTGTGCTCCCAAGAGAATGGTGTGGTGAAATGGGGGTTGCCTATAGTTCAAGGATGTATATTGGACTTAGAAGAAAAATGCTTCCATCCTTACACTACAGGCAACCCCCATTACACCCCCCCCAAGCTCTTGGGAGGTGCACACGCCAGCCTGTCCGTGTGAGCATTCCCATCGCAGCCTATAGCTCAAGGATGAGTTGGACTTTCATTTGGACTTTGGACTCGCAAATAATTGAAAAAAAAATGACATAGGTTCCTGCTTATTAAGACAGTTGGGGGGGGCGGGAGGGGGCCGAGTTGACTCCGGTTGGTCACTATCCCCGCGCATATGTACGGGCGAGTGACCAGGCCCACCCGCCACCCTGGTACCCCCGGTCAAGCGCACAATTCCTCATTCAGGAGCACAACATTGCGATAACTAATGTTGAAAACCTTCCATTTATTAGTTTATTATTGTATAAAATGACAAAGAAATCAAGGCATAAGCTAAGCATATATATTTACCAGGAATCCATCGTATTTGTTTTTATAAATATTACGATTTAGTGATGTTATTCAACAATTAGTGGCTTTTTAACCCCTGTATATCCTGTCCATTGGGATTTTCTGGACTTAGAATAATTTTGCTCATTCCTACTCTGGACTTAGTATATTTTTTTCTCATTCCTCACTCGTATTCTGGGCTTAGTATATTTTTGTTCATTTCTATTCTGGACTTGGAATATTTTTCGCCATACTTATGCATCGCTAATGCTTCTTTGGGCTTTTTATTTGCCTTTTCTTTCTTCTTCCCTCTATTAATTTCGGAATATTTGTGCCATTCACGCTTTAATGTCTCCCACCTCTGGACTTATAATTTCTTCTCTCTGCTACATGATTGCTGACTGTGATTGTTGAGGACTTCTAAATAGATAATTCAGAGAAGGTGGAAAATTCATTTGAGAAATTCAATCCCGGATAATAAAGGATTGGGATTACTACTTAAATCAAATATATTTAACGAAAGAAAAATTCCTTTAAAAAAATTGGCATAGTCATTAATCCGGTATATTTTGCCATAAACATAATTTTTGAAAAAACATCGCATTTCATAGAACTACGCATTTTCCACGTTTACTTCCACGTTTCACTGACACAAAGAATGCATGCATCCTGGATTATTGGCATATTACAAGCAGATGATTACTTTTTATTATTCTGGAGTTATTCTGTTTTAAAAATTCAAGTCTTCCATAACCCATGGTTTTCCAACCCGGGGTTAGATCCCACCCTTCTCAACAGGTTACACCTAGCATTTTCACTAGCAGTCAGCGTTCGCTATTCTGCTACGTCCGGGTTCGTTCCTAGTTGGGATCTCGTTCCACAGCCAAGACAGGCACTAAGAAAATGATTAGACCTTCAGAGAAGAATGACAATTGTCCCAATTCCTAGAACCATAAGCAACTGGTAAGTCAAAATTCAACCCCCTTCAGCATAAGATAAGACTTAACAAACAAATAGTGTCTTAAAAAAATATTGGAAGGGACATCTGAAAAAAAGCTTAATGAAAATCTAAAGTAAAGAGAAGGGACAGATACAGGCAAAATGATCGACGTCCAGAATATCCTAATGGTCAGTAAAGAGGTGGATGAACCACTCATTGTTGAATACCGTCGTTATATAGTAATGTCTATTAAACAGTAATTTTAAGGATTTCAGGTTTGTATAATTGCTTAGCTTATGTCGCATGATTTTTATTATTTTCCTTCAATAATAAACGAATAATTAGACGATTTTCAGTGTTAATTAACACAATGGAATGCTTCCCAATGAAGAAATGAGCGCTTAGCCGAGGGTAGTGCATCGTTGAGTGATGCTGGGTAACACACCATTTCAATATGGGGTAGTGTGGTCACCAACTGTTGATCAGCAAAGCGGGGTTGAGTTTTCATTTTTAATTGGCTGTTTGTTATTGTTCAAATAATTGATTATTTCGCGAATGCAAATGCTACTTTTACATACCAGAATATTCCATATACGCTATTTAAACTCTCCTTCAATAATTGCTCTCGTTTAAAATTTACGCGAATCCATTGCCGTTAGATCAAGCGATAAGAGTAAGAGACCTTATATCTTATTTGGAAAATAAATCACATTGCATAGCAAGACTAAAAGAGACGTGTTTGTCCATTGGGCAGAGAACCGAGCTTCTAACAGGAAGGCTTGAGTGACTCCTCTGGGGACCCACAGCTTCACCCCAAGGTGCGTGATCTTTCAACTGCCACGTTATCCTGGGAAATCGCAGGTGGCACAGGTAAAGGAACTGGCTCCCCCTATCCTAATGTGTGAATATCACTCCGGGCTAGGTATTAGCAGAGCTTTACCCCACCTATCAAACCAACAAAATAGTTGATTACTGCGCTTTTTAAAAATCAGGATGCATAAAATAAGTAACTGGGGAGCCTTTACATTCAGAACATGTGAAAATTGATAGCGGAATTAATTGGACACTATCTACTTATGAATGATTTATATTTCTTTACTCCGATTCATTGCGCGAAAGTGTATTTTTGGTAAACATCCATAGGCTACAATATTAATTAAAATCTTTATTTCTCATTATAGCCTTTTTGAAAGAAAAGTAATTACTTTAAGCAACATTTTATAAATTGCGAAAATACGCGCAAAAATCTAGGCTGAATGTATGAGCTACAAAACTAAAACAAAATTTAACATTGGTCGTTATGGTAAGTAGAATTGATCTTTTAAGGACTTAAGCAAAAGAGATATTTAAACAAAATTTGCTCTATTTAAAAAAATTAAATTCAAAACAATGATGTAAGCAATTCACCAGTAATTTATTGGAAATTTTTAAGCGAAATATTAGTAATTTGACAAATATTTCGGTGCACAACTTTCACGACATAAATTACTTTAACGCATATTCAAAATGCAAAGACTTTTTTTACAAAACTTGACATAGGAACTTTTTAGGACTCTATAATTACTTGAGCATGATTATGATCAATTTAAAAAAATCCGAAGCTTCAAGGCAAATAATTTTACAATTTTCATGAATAATTCTTTCCTATTTTATCAATTTTTCAACCATTTCCCTTCCATTTATTAATTTTCAACGACTTTTCCTGCATCATGCTATTATTTATTGAGAGACTAATTTTTTGTCAGTAAAAAGTTTAAATTAAATACAATTAATTCTCTGGACGTTACATGGTAGATTTCTTGCTACATTGTTTATCACTCAGTTTTCTATGAATTAAAAATATTTTTATACTAGAAAATGAAGTCAAACGAAAAGAGAATTCTAAAAAATCAGACCTTTAAGCATAGGTTTCAAAGGGAGGCATACTTAAGAAAATATTTTTCCTTATTCTCATGGAATAAAATTTATCTTGCAAGGACAAACAGAAGTAGTCATTTATTATTACAACAAATAAATACAAACTTTACAAAACAGTATTGCTATTTTTATGGTAAATAATCTTAGTAGAAACATTACATTCATAAAGGTTCTTAATATGTCAACCACTGCGGTAGGAAGATGAATGATACGGAAAGCAATCTGCCCTCGATACACTTGTTTGAAGTTCCACATGCTAATCCGGAAGTGAACTTAGTGAGAGCACTGCAGTCATCATATTTCGGAATCCAGATGGGTGGCTATCTCCGACCGGGATGAATTTGCATTGGGAGAAGTGGAATCAATGACATCCATATATCTAGAACAAAAAATCAACAATTAGTACCTCATGCTTGTAAAAATACTCATTCAACAACAACAAGCGATAAGTTCACAATAAAAAACAATCTGAATAATGCACTTGAACCGTACCACGGAATATTTGAGCACCGGGGATGCAATATCAGTTATATAATTATGAAATTGAGAAAAAAATCATCTTATAACTTTATACGCTTCTTTCACACCTGCTTCCATGAACAACTATGAGATCACTACCAAGGATTAATGTTAAAGATTTCTTCGAAAACCACAAAAACCCTACTTTATTGGTTTATTGTGTGTAACCGTAGTTCATTGTTAACATTAATTTTTCCTCATCTAGCTTTTAACACTGCATGGGTGCACTTTACAGGCAGTTGGAAGCACTGTCGGAGTGTAAAAATCTGAAAACACTAATAGAATTAAATCAGGAAAGATACTAACAGAAGAAGAGAGATTCAAGCAAGATTGAAAGAATACATTGAACTTTACGGTAAAGATATTAGGCCTGCCAACTTGAATAAGAAAAAGAATATGTGGTCGAAGGGGATAGATTGGGCCCAACATACAAAATTGGGAAAGAGCGAAGGCATTGAAGGAAATAAAATAAAAAATACTGTGGGGGTGGATAATACTTGTATTACTTAAGCTTATTTAGCCAATCAGTCAAGTGGTTGGAGTCATTGCTGAGTTTTCTAGTGTGTGAAAGTTTGTGCGTGATAGGCATGGGATGAAAATAAATGAGAAATGAAGGCAATGACGTTCTCGAGACATAGGAAGCCGAAGCTAAATATTTAAGTGGGAGGGCATAAAATTTAGTAGGTTAAAAAATTTAGCTATTTAGGCAGTGTTTTGGACGTTGTTGGGCAATGTGGAATATATAAAAGAATTAAATTAGATAAGTAAGCATTTAAGAGAAGAGAATTTATGAAAAGGACACTAGGAATGGATGTGAAGAAAATACAGGCTAAGACGATAATATAGTGGTTTTGTATGGCTCAAAAACATGGTCATCAAGGCAAGATGGATAGCGTAAGTTGGAGGATTGAGATGTGGGTGTGGACAGGGATGGAAAAGGTGAAATAGACGGAAAGGAAAACAAACTATGAAGTATGGGGAATGGTGGGAGAGGAGGCTATTGGGAGAAATCCAAAGAAGGCAGGAAAAAAGGATTTAAAGCGAGATGACTGGCGACAGATTGCTGAAGAAAGTGATTGAAGGTCGAATGGTGGGTAGGTGAGGAAGAGGGAGGGAAATATTAGGTATGCTGGATGGAAAGAAAGATGGCAGAGGGTATGCGGTGATGAAGGAAGGGTACTGTAGCGGGTGTAGCTCAGAAATCTACATTAACCGATAAATTACAGCTAATAAATATTTCTTATAACTGATACAAGTGCTGCAATTTTTTTGGGCCTCGCTGCGCAAAAGAACTCATGCTTTCATTCTCTTATTCAATGGAATAGTTTAAATCCGAACTCTGGTTTAATATCTACAAACAATAAATTTTTCTATAAGCAATGATCAAACAAGAGGTATGCTCATAAAAGTTATGCAAACTACTTTGCAAGACAGAACTTTGATTTCAATAAAATTTTCAAGTATTGGAGAATATTTTCCATTCAATTTTTAACTAGTAACTGGGTCCCAGGCATATTAGATTGCAAAAGAGAGAAGGTATTGTAGGAAATGAAATAAAAAAATGCTGTGGGGGTCGGTAATATCCCTGCAGAATTATTGAAGACCTTAGTAAAACATGGAATAAAGATTTTTATGGGGTAGTTCGTAGCATTCTTGAGAGAACAGTGTGGCCAGAAGACTTAGATCAGTATTAATTCCCATAGAACGAAAAGCAGCAGGATGCGAGGACCGTGTGAAAATTAGTTTGATTTCATACACAGGAGAGGTAATACTGAGGATCAATCAATAAGAGAATGGAGAAAAGTGGTAGATATTACTTGGGAGAAGATAATTGTGGGTTACGGAAAGGTAGAGTTGCACGCGACGGCATAGCAGTAATGAAATCATTGAAAGAAAGGAAGAAAGAGTAAAATCAGAATATTTTTGTTTGCTTCGTAGATTTATAGAGAGCGATTGATAAGGTAATTTATTAAGTAGTTAAGTTAGACTGGAAGGATAGGAGACTTATACCTGTACTTTTCTCAGACTGCGCAGCTGAGTGTAACGAAATGAGAATGAGGGTAGACAGTTGTAGCCCCGGGGATAAAACAGGATTTTGCGTTATTACTGGTAATTTTCAACGTATTCATGGAGGAAATGGTAAGGTAGACGTGGGAAGAACTGGAGACAGGATTTACGGTAGGTGGTGAGCCTATCATATCAGTCAGGTTTGCGGACGATCGAGCTTTAGTTAGCCAATCAGCCAACGGGTTGCAGTCATTGCTAAGTTCACTAGAGAGCCAATTGGATAGGTATGGGATAAAAATAAATAAGAAAGCGAAAGTTAAAAGGTTATCGAGTCAAGGGGGCAAGGGAAACCAAAGGTAAATATTAAAGTGGGTGGGCATAAGCTTGGGCAGATAGAACATTTTAGCTATTTAGGTCGCATTTTGGACGAAAGTGGGCAATGTGGTAGGGATATTAGAAGAATCTCGTTAGGTAAGGAAGCTTTTACGAGGGGAGAATCGAGTAAAAGGACCTTAAGTCAAGGATGTAAAAAAGAGATAAGCAAAGACATATGGAGTGTAGTTTTGTATGGCTCGAAAACTTGGTCATTGAGGTATAATGAAAAGAGCAGGTTGGAGACTTTAAAGATGTGGTTGTGGAGAAGGATGAAAAAGGTGAAATGGACGGAAAGGAAAACGAACGAA
>LYUA01000489.1:25907-43728 GCA_002093875.1 Calopteryx splendens | reverse complement strand
TTTTCACCCCTTAAACACCCTCTCCCTCAGCCCTTAACCCTTCCAACCGGTGCCTGCCACACGTCTTTTTGGTGGATCGCGGGATATTTTTGTAGATGTAGATTAATATACCTCTAGTATATGGGATCCTCACGAAGCGGGCTTAATTGCTGAATTAGATCCCGTTCAGCGAAAAGGTGGCTAGATTTGTTAAATGATGCTATGATAAATTAAGTAGCGTCATTGAATCATTAAAAGAACTAGGTTGGAAATTCCTCACCAACTTGAGGTTAAATTTGTTCCATAAATAAGAAGCCGGTTTATTTTCTGACGATGTTAAATATGTTTTTCTAACCCCGCCGTATTACGGCATAAGAGATAATAAAATCAGAAAGATAAACTGTTGAGCGGATATTTTTAAAATTTCATTTTTCCCACGAATGATAAAGGATAAGAATAATGATAGAAGATAGCTCTCACGAAGGAATATATTACGCTAAGTAATCTAACTAGTACCTTCGCACTACCTCCCTTATTTGCAAACTTTATTAACGGCTCGTTTAGCATGAGCACAAACATGTTTTATGATTAGATTTATAGAGCATTGTTTGTTGTTGGTAGTGTCCTTCCAGCGCTTGAATTTCTTATCCTCTGTTTGATTCCAACGTGGAACTTTAACTGTGTATGTCTGATATGTGGAAACACCACCTGCCTCACGCCCTAGTGGTGGGTTCAGCTCTCCTTAGTCGAAGAGAAATTTACTTGAACATTTTGGATTTAATAATAATTTTAAAAGATTTTGAAAATAAAAAATCTTAATAAATTCTAAATACAAAAATATATTTCTCTAACCATCATATGAGCAAAAATTAATTTAACTCTCGCCAAAATTATTTTGCTTTCTCTACAGCATATTTTGGTTTGGTTTAATTCTTAATGATTGCAATAATTTATAGGTAATTAATTAAAATTAAGCAAATAGTTGAATTTTGACGATCATTTTGCCCAAAATAAATGTTGTGTCAAAGATTAAATATAATTTATTTTTACAAAGAGCTTTTTAAATTAAAACTGAAAATGAGGGCACACCAAAGTGCATACGTGAAAAGGAATAGTTGATGGGGCTCGTGTAGCGCATAGGTACCTTGCTAGCATAAGACAGGTGAAATTACGAGCGGAATAAAGCAATTTATTAGTGGCAACGCACTAAATAGAAGAGAGTATTTTAGCGTGATTTCTCAGTAACAAGTAAATGTTGTGCAACATTTTTAACGCCCCACACTTATATTCTAGAGGACTGCGGAAAGACACTCAGCTGAACACAATTATTCTGGCTTGTAGTTAAGCCAAAAGTGATCAGTATTAGCAAAGCGAGAAAGGGAGCAGAGGGCCTCAGAATGACAGAAGAAGCGGAAGAACCGAATGGAACTTCGTAAAATGTACATGCCCTAGTGATTTATGGCTGACCCACCTCCATCTGGAATGTGCATGTAGCTCCTTGTCACCTCCTCCAAATTAACTATCGGCCTCTTTAGGTCCCCTTCTTTTCCTTACTCTGCAGCCATACAGTCAGAAATATACGACATTTTGATTTTTTCCTACTTGTGCACCAGCGTTTTAGCGTTATTTTAAATATAATTTATTTTCCTCTCGATTTAGACTTTGAAAATGACGGTTGAAATTGCAATTCCAAAGTCGGTTCCTTCGTCTTTTTTCTTGACGGGTGTCTTTAGATTTAACAACACCCATTTTTTATTTATGCAGACTATGTACAACTCCTATGTCATTCTGAAATTATAAGACACTCCCTCCAGAAAGGTTTACTTTATTTTCCTTCCAATATTGTCAAAAAATTGTTTCTGCAAGTTACGATCAAGATGAAATTAAGTTGTGCCCCTAACACACCCCTTCTTGTGTGTTAGGGGCTTTTAAAGATCAATCTCTTCTCCTATACTCATGCATTTTTAAAATTTCCTTCAATTTAAGAATTCCTTTAATCAGCATTCGATCCTTATTCACTTGATGCTTTTAATGTTGCTTAGACAGACTTATTTTCCAAAATTCTTATAATTTTATGCCACCTTTTTAAGTGAGCTAAGGTACTATCTCATACTTCTATAAGTCCTTCGACACTTTTTCCATCCTTTGCTCAGAGATATTCCACATAGTAAGTGCAGTTTGATCCATCATCTTTCGCACTTTTTTAATGAGCTCCGAAGGGATGCAATCAATTTCTGGATCCTTGTTATCGCGCAGATGACGATTTCACTGAATTCTGCCCTCAGCCTATTATTTCAGGGAGGAGAATTAATTTTTTTCATTGGGAGAGCCCGTGTAGCGGGAAGCGGAAACTCCACCGGGCCGCGCATTGTGTCATGTGCTACTTGTATTCACTCATGTCAACATCGATATCATTAAAATGGAAACAGATTAACATCTTATCCTTTGCAGGAAAGCAATTATTTCATCCGTATTTAATTTTGATATAAACTGAAGGATAACTGAAATAATGGTATTTATTACGATAGAAATGGGTGCATATGCTTCATATTACTGTTTACGCAAGAAAGCAAAACAATTCCCTATAAATGAAGAAAAGTAATAAGGATAGTACAGGGGTGGGAAACCCTTTTCTTATTTAAGCTTCTTAAGCTATTACGTTGCTTAAATGAGATTTTTATCAGGAGACCCTTCGGTGTGCAAGTTACACAATCCTTACTTCCGGTAATGGAAGTGGTACTAAGAATGTACAGATTGATGTTATTTTCATTTCAATTAAAAGAGATTCCTTATCGGATTTTATAAATGAATTACATTTAGAAAGGATTGAAGAAATTAATGTTTGTTGCTAGTTAAAGCTATAACGGTTAATTACTTGTCAACTTAGAGCAAACTTCATTTTGATGAGCCCAAGGCTCACCATCCACAAAAGTACAGTTCAGTAATTGATGGTGAAAATATTGAATATGCGATCAAACCAACCTAAAGTAGACACAATATTGAGGAATGCTGGATGAAATATCCCAGTGTACATATTAACTGAGTAAAATAAATATAGCTTCAAATCAGCAGCTAGTGAGGTGAGCTACAGGTTATCCATTTATCCACGTTACAGGTTATCCAATCCATTTTCCACGTTCAATGCGCGAGGCCACAGAAATTGAAAAGAGGACCGATAACATTATCCGACGGAATTAGACTCAGAGGGAGGGAGGCTCTTTCGCAAATATGGCACGAGAGAGAAATGTAGAAAAGTTAGCGATAACACTCACTTGTCACACCCTTCCGTCGCAGTTGGTTGGAAGGTTAATGACCAACTAAGTTCAAGGGATGTGTGGGAGGTCATTGAGGCTTTCAGAAGATACATAAGCACACCCAAAATTACAGGCTCCCAAAGAGTACGCTCTAAGGAAGTATTTTCAAAATTTAGAGATTCCTATAATTGTTTTAGAAAGAGAAATCGAAGCCTTACGCTCAAAAAGCGAGCATTTTCAAGGCCATGAGAAGCTCTATGAATAATTATATGTGGACATTTTTATAGAACTCTAAGAGGTATGTAAATAAAATATAATTTTATTTAGTAATGTTAACTTCATTAACAAAACTGCATTTATCTAAAAGTGAAAAACCTCACCCCTGGAGGAGGCTTCCTTTTAGCACACATAGAAGTCAACCACCGCTATAAAATCGCTGAAAATACTCTACTAAGAGTCTCAATGCATACAGTTGAAAAAAATGCAGTAATCAACCCGAAGGTTGGTTTGATAGGTCACTCATAGGTAGAGCTCACCCATATACTAAGCCCAAGGCCGTGTAAAATTCACACATTTGGGTAATAGGGCCAGTTCCTTTTTATTTGCCGCCTGCGGTTTTCCAGGAAGATGCGGTACTCGAAAGATAACTCAGCAAAGTTGAGGGTGCAGAGGCATAAACCGGAATCAAACCTGGGCTCTGTGGTTAGTAGCCCAGTGATCTACTCATTAGACAACCACGCCCCACACTTATGTACGATCTCGATATTCTATTTTGACTTAGGACCTTTATTTTCTGAATACGCCATTCTGAATACACAATTTCTTTCGGGAAACTCCCTTTTTATTATTTTACACAAGAATTGTTAATATTACCAGGCGTTTACTTCATGTTATAATCATTGAGAAAAATAGTATACAGATGGGCTGCAACAGGATATAATACTGTGCATAGTTCGGAACTGTGTAATTCACACTAAACGCTCTTACATGATACAATATGAATGATAGATGATTAATTATGTTTGCATAAAAATATGGAAAAATATAAAAGCAATGGAACAACTGTTGTCTGCCAAAATAAGTAATCAAAAATTCCAAAATCCCAAATTTAAAAAATATGTTTTTGACACTTTAAGATTCCTTGAGGTGAGCTGAAATTTACAATTAAAATAAATAATACCCTATCCTTTGGTTTCATTTGAAAAAAAAATAGAAACTTTTAATTAAAGATTAGAATGTATCTACAAACAGGCATCATTTATTCGGAATTGTCCCACGGAGGAAAGATTCTGTATTTTAAAGAGAAGATATCAAGCCGTTTGATTCGCTAAAAAAATAACTCCTTAATAATGTACCGAGAGCGATGAATAATTCACCAGCGAGGTTCCCGCCACCCCCGTAATCGATCAATGGCACCACCGCTCGTGGAGCAGCCGCCCGTCCAACGCAGCCCTTGACAGATGGAGACCCCTTCCGATATTCGCTCTTTTCCCACCAACACTTGGTCGAAATCTCATTCTTGGTATTTTTCGAATACCTTCCCGGATATCACTGACTACGATATTGGAATTCCAACCAAAAATCGCTAGACTCATCCAAATATATTGAATTCATTGGGATGCCTTCCCTTATTTTTAACTCAAATGATTTTACTACGGGTTCTCTCCTTGATTAAAATTTTGAATTCTTTAAAAAATATTTCTATGGCATTCAAGAATTTCGTGTGTCTCCAAATCTTAAATGGTTACGAAAGGGAATGGTCATGAGTAAGGACTGCCATTAAATATAATTTCAAATATTCCAGAAGAAGTTAGAGTGGTATTTTTTAATCATGGGTTGGAATTTGAAAGAGAGAATTTCCAGAGGAAATGAGCATGGATTGGAAGTGACTTACTACACTTCTTTGTTATGTGATTCAGCCTCGGGTGAAGTGAAACTTCAACGAGAGTGTAATTAAACAAAGTAGAAGAAATCTTCGAAGAATTTTTTTCTTACCGCCCCCATTAACTTTAACCTACATTGATGGCATCAGGCGAAATGTATTACTGATACTGATTTAGAGAAAGAGGTAATTCGGGCGAAATTGAGACCATAATGTCCCTTCTTTCATTTAACCTTTCGTAAATTACATAAACATAATAAAAATAATAAGAATAAAAGGAAATATAAAGCGATAAGTGTGAAAAAATGGCAATGTGCATTTATGGAAAAGAAGTATAATCAAAGAAATAAACAAAAGTTCTATTTTTTTGGGAAAGCCCTAGGGAGTTCTGGCATGGAGACCCTAGTAAAACCCACGCAGGAAAACACCCACAAAGAAGGGGAATGTGAAAAACCTGCGAAAAACCTTTATACGGTTCAGCTGAATGTATAGAGTGTGGGACAAAAATTTAGTGGGTAAGCTTGGCTGTATTAATAAAACAAGCTTGAAAGAAATTGATAATTAGCCAATTACAGCTCAAATCTACATCAAATGTCTACTGATGACAATGTATACTTCCCGGAACAAAAATTATTTTTTCAAAGGGTCAATTAAAATAGCTTAGAAATCACCTTTAGGCAGCATACCCGAGAACAAAGAAAATAAAGTTGAAGGTTACATCAATTGCATAACTGGTTCAAAGCACGAGTAGTTAACCATTTATCAATTTTTCTTTACGTTTGTGAAGAAATAATGATGCGCTTCCGCTGAAGAACACATTTTAGGAGAAATGGATTCATAGTTTGTTATAGCAATTGAAGATTAGTAAGTTCTATATTTAAGTTTTTTTGTTAGAATCCTACTTACGCCTCCGGACAATATTATCTAAATCCAAAGCGAGTGATGTTCATGATGAAACAACTTTTGGAGAGGTGATAGAATAGAGAGAGAGAGAATAAATAATTGATTCACCCCAGGGATTTCACTTTCTGTTCGAGCTAGAACGATGTGACCTCAATCCCTCGTCAATCAAAGGATTCCTAGTTTCGAGAGCGCTGTGTACTTATTTAAAGGTGTAAACTTTTAAGTAATCTCTTACTCTGATCTATGGAAAAAGGAAAGATAGAAATCATTTGGAGCCATAATCGTAGACGTAGGAAGTGTTTATTTACTCCCTGAGGCAGAGGAAGCAAAGCTATTTCAAGCGTGTCTCCCACGGCCTGCTGTAGTGTTTTACTTTGCGAATTTCATCGTTAATTTGTG
The DNA here is from genome assembly GCA_002093875.1 of Calopteryx splendens. NCBI lineage: Eukaryota > Metazoa > Arthropoda > Insecta > Odonata > Calopterygidae > Calopteryx > Calopteryx splendens. Next base: position 37,311 of record LYUA01000489.1, on the reverse strand, counting down.
ACTGTATAAATGAAATAAACTTTCTAGTGCATAAATTTACTCTTAATTTAAATTTAAACATTTGCTTCGTACGCAAATGGTTTTAATTTTCAAATGATATCATGAAAAATCGGCAACTCTCTATCAATCAGTAACACAAGCTTAGTTAATAAAATTTGGAAACCATAGTTAATAGTGAGCACATTAAACTTCCTTCCTTCATTGGGTTTGCATCAAATTTTAGGAACTCGTTGGCATTTCCTGTAATTATCTACTTAGCACAAAATTCCCATGTTCATGACAATCATCCTTTCCTTGCTTCCATTGCGGCACGGGTTATTGGACTAATGAGCCACCCCAGCTGCCCACTCTCATCATCACTGGTTGTTCTCGTGGTGGCACAAGAGAGCGTTGCTCTTGCGGGCACGGTGCAATGCATAAATTTTACAAGAGAACCCATTCATAGAGATGTCGGGGTGAAATACTTTGGCAAGGTTAGATTTAATTGAATTAGCAATTGAACATAATGCAGCAGGGAAGGTCGTGAAATACTCTAAAAAAACAAATGCCAGCCAAAGTTTCAGTTCCTTAACCAACCATCCCCAAGTTTTATTTGCACTGCCTGGCGTCATCACCATCACTGGTCCACTCAGTTATTTTATCTACCAGCCTTTTTATGTGTTCATGGCTTATTATATTTAGCGACTGTTATAATTTGTTTCATGTATCATTCATCTGCGTTCTTCCTATAGTTCTACCCGTTTACATTCCCCTCACCGAATGTCCCCAGCAGACAATTATGTTTAAAATGTTTTTGACCAGGTTACTCCTTAATTTTTTCAAGTTTAAATCCAGCCCTGGTGGGTCAAACAGACTATTTGAATCTTGGGCAGTATACTTTATTCGCAAACCTTCTTTCCAAGAGATAACATCTTTAATTAGTAAAATTATATATTCATAAACATTCTCAAACACCATTAAAATGTATTTCAAATATGGTGAAGTTTGATTGCGTGAAAATCGTTGCCTATATGAACATATTGGAAACAAATTTAATTAAAAATACATCAAAGAGTTTTCATTTCGTCAATGTGCGTTGATAAATCTCGACGGAATTTGACTTTTTGCTATCTCACTTTCCCTCCTGGTTCTAAGCCGGCCAAAAGGCAAATATTTATTTCCCTTCGCAATACCTACCCTTCTTCGTTCCCTTCCGCGCAATAAAAGTGGAATTTCTTATTTGTGCGATCCTATGCTTAGCCATTAGAAAACTCCTGCGGGATTAATTCGTGCTCCGGAAGAGGAGCCCATTGAAATCGTACAATCCGTCGAGCATTTTTCATTTCGATTTTTAATGAAATTTCTTGAATATCATATGAATTTGAAGTTGTTACCGAAAACTTTCCACCCTTCATATGAACGTGGCTCATATTCAGGCTATTTGCATGCATGTCGTTGATATAGTGTCCCGGACCCCGAGAAGAGTTTCTATAATTCAACTGCAAACGGTGGAATTGAATCCTTTCAGTGCTGCCGAAATGTAATGAAAATGAACCTGGAAACGGGAACCTAAATAAAAATATATTCCAAGTCCGCGATTTATTACACTTTTAGTGTTTTCAATTGCGGCCCACGGTCCGCTCCTCCCCAGGAAATGAAACGGTGCGATCTCGAAATTAATTTTTTCACCGAATGCATGCATACTATATATACCATATATCTGCTTGTTTTATTTTCGAGGGGGCAATAAAATCCATGGGGGCAATAAAATTCACTTTCCGTGCAAATTTAATAACCGTCGCAAGCCAAACGAATTATTTTTTTTTTCGGCCGGGGTAACAAATGCGACCGTGCGCGGGGGAGGCGTAAGGGCGGACGGGGGAGCGACAAAGGAATTCGGACTCGGGCACAGAGGAGAAAATGGAAGCGGGGGAATGAATGAAGGGGAGCGGGGAGGAGGGACGGATAAGTCGGCGGAGGAATCAAATTGGGATGAAATGAAAGACTCTTGCTTTTCTCATTCTCAATTCCTCCTCACAAGGGATTCGTGATCGTTGCGATGGAAAATGAAGCACTTGCTGATTTGTGAAAGACGGTTGACTTTGTCTCAAGTCGAGGGAAAATAATTGCAAATGGCAACGACGCAAGCTGGGAGAAATTCCGAAATAGGAACTTTGCAGCAATTCTCGAGTAGGCACCAATGCAATAAACCGATGCAAAAATTGTTAAATATTCGCTATAGCTATTCGCTAGTGGTAACTGCTGTATTGTTTTCCCCACCCCGAAGGCCCATCTTTAAGTTCAATTACGGCATTAGAGTCTATTTTTCAGCTCATTTCAATCCGTGCATGAGCAGCCATTTGGAAAGCAATTGGTTTTCAGTACTATAGCCCATGGATAAAACGGTAATAAGTAAGCATCTCGGTGTTTTTCGGTAAGTCCAACCTCAGACCTCTCTTATATATTTTTTCATAATTATATTACTCTCCTGGTATTTTTACTTTCGTCCATGATAAAAAACTGATTTAATTATCTTTATACTGCATGATTACTAGGAGTATAATGGAAAAAATAATATCCCGAGTCTCCCAGTTCGCGGTGTCAAACGTCCACTAAGAAAGTACGATAGGGCGTCTTATATTACTAAAATGCATCATTGACATTTGTTACTACTCAAGTGGCAACACAAAGTAATCGCTGTCAGAGCAGTTAATTGGATTGAAAGTAATAGCACAGGTGATGGCGAGCTACTCTTTCGTTGCATTTCATTGTATGCCCACTCATAATAAGCATATACGGGTCCTGATTGATTTCATTGGACGAGTTTTTGTTACGCTAATACAATGAAATAGTAATTGATGGATTGGTAAATAATCACACTATTCCACTGATCCATTCCCATGATTTAATACGACAATGGCTTCAACGATACATCCCCATCTGCGAATAATGTAAAAAAGTGCCATCTTATACGAAATTTTCTCAAGGACATCAAGGGGAAGAGTTGGGTGTTATTTGAATGGGGGAAGGAAACAAGGTTTAATTTGAGGAAACAAGGTTTAATTTCAAGTTTTATGTGTATTTTTACTTTAATATACACATTTACATTATTCACTGCAGATGGCGTAGTAGCTTCAAAACTATGGCCATATAAAACCATTATTAACAGTTGAATAGTGTGATTATTTTCATATTCGCCGTTCTCAATCTCACGCCAGAATCTACGTGATTGATAAAGAGGAGTTTTTCTCCATTAAAAACGGACCAAATTTAAAATATCAAGCAAATATTGGAATTATTTGGACGAAGTGATAGTTTGATGATGGAGTACAATTAAATGATTATCCATTTTTGAAAAAAAATATTGATACAAGCAGAGGGAAAAAATTACAGGGTTAGGGAGATAGGACGGTAGTCCAGCCAGACAGTGAGACCCAGAATTGAAGATAGGTACAGGATATAAATACTTGAATTTAATTGAGGTATTGAGGAAGTTATTATTAGTCTATTAAGATAAAAATAGAGAAATAGTCATCGGATCTGATGCATTTAAATATTTGATTCAATGATTATTTAAACCGTTTAGAAAAACTCCTGTTGAACTACAATTACACAGTAAACTTTGGATTCTGTGCTACCACCCCCTTTCGTTTGATGTCGTGGCAGTTCGTGAGGAATGACATGGATAAAGATATAAATATGTCTATTGTATTACGCTATGATAAGTTTTTATATGAGTCTCCATTTCGTGCAAGAAGGTAGTATCTTAAAACCGCAGAATATGTATACCTACCACCATAAAAATTATAAAATTGCTACTTTTATAACCTAGTATTGTAATGGAAAGTTCACTTGAAAGATGTGTCACTATAGATTTAACAAATTAGTTTGGACATAGCTTGGACCATAATTCTGTATAGTTCTCAAAAATGGTGCATGCTTACTGAGCTCAATCAATTAGAAACCTTAAATCTTTCCTTACGTAGCCCGATGAGAAAATTCCAACTCTACGCTTTGAAGCAATGGATTGAACTTATCGGTTATTAGTTCTAGGAATTGGTCAAAATCGAAAATCATTACATCTTGTTGGACTTCTTTTCCTAAGGAATAAAGCATTTATTGTTTCCATTTGGATTTTATAAAAATCATAGCTTTTTATCCTTGGTTTTGTTGCTTTCAATCCGTTAACTTAAGACCTTACTTTCCCTCGTAGTTAGGTCACATAACTACTTAATGTAAATGATAGTCTTCAGTCATGATTTACCAGAGGTAATGTCAACATGGAACGTTCTGATCTCTCTGAATGACATGCATGTACTTAACATTGAGTCTCTGAAATCTTTAAGATATGCTTTTATACGTAATATAAATTAGTCTTGTACCACAATAATCAGGAATAGGCAATATCTCGGTACGAGAATCGCACTACAGTTTTCAGAGTCCTTTTAGTTGTAGCGTGCTGTATGGTGTTTTTAGACGTAGATTCTGGAATTAATTTTTCTGAAAAAGTTATTCACATAAGACGTTTTAGTGGTTACTCTCCCTTTCTCGTAAAACATTTCCCCCTAGCGTCTTTGTGTAATGGATTTTGATTGCATGTGTTGCCGCATAAATGATGAAATGTGTTCCACAGAATATAAACAAATTCCCCTCTCTTTCTTTCAAATCCTTTTCCTTGCCTTCATTTTATTTTGAGCAGGTACCCCTACCTCATATCTCTGCCTTACTCTTCCCAAAAGTTCTACGTCACTCGAATAGCCTTTCACCTCCCAACTCTCTAGTTCCTCCCCACGGTCCTAAATTCTCTTGTTTTATCCCCATTGAGACGGGATAAGCCTTGACCTTCTCCATGCAAGGGGTTGTTATAGATTAAGTTGGTAAACCGCATGTGGTGGTTTAAAACCCTTCCTGGATACAGCCTCGTGGGATTCCGCTGAGGAAATAGCATCGAAGGATAGCTTTTTGTTTACCTACAAAGCAAACAGGAGGCTCAAGAGAGGAAAATAGCTCTTTCACTTCCTATTCGACCCTCGAAGTGGAGGACTCAGACCAGCAAACGATCAATGCTCAAAACATCATTTCCTAACTGTAGCGGATACCACAGATTTTAATTCAAATAATAGGGTTGATGATTTACAGCATTAAGTAAAGTGAAAGGCCTTCCCATTACCGAAAAGCTTCACGAAGTCTAAACTATCCGGAATTAAAAAAAATTGTCTTGTCCCAAGTAACGCTTGACGAATTTCAACCTGTGGTACAACGACTCGCTTCCGGTTCGCGCAACTGTGAAATTACTGTCGGAATATTTTATTTCGTGTTTGAATAGAAGAACCAATTATCTCTTTCAGCACAAACTCCTTAAAGTTAATGTCATACACTAAGTCACGAGCATTAAAACAAATTACGGACATCCAATCGCCTGTGCTCAATTGTGGGGTTGATCGTGCATTCTAATTTGAATTATTCATCCAATATTTTTATTAAAGGTCGCAAAAATTCATGTGATTTTTGCGACCTTTGCGATCATGTGATTTTTCATGTTATTAGTTTGGAAATGGATCTTAACTTATCGATATTTGGATTTGAGGTTTTTCTCATAAAATAATTTAATTTCCTTAATAGTACTTTCATATTTAGTGCATCCACTCTTCCCGTATTCTATCTTTAGAATGATTCCAACACCTACGCCTAAGAAACCAACATGAGTCAGGTTGGCCGAGTGGTCTAAGGCGCCAGACTTAAGTTCTGGTTCCCGGATGGGAGCGTGGGTTCGAACCCCACACCTGACAAAATTTTTTCTCGAGGAATACTCCCTCACTGGAATGATGTAGGTATAACATAATTTGTGCATTTCGTAGCTTTTGACAAGAGATGATGGTGGATTACTATGAATTGACTCAGCACGAATCGTGAATTCAAAGCTACGGGCATCTTCTAGAGCGTTAGGAATCTGGAACTGAAATTTAAAATTACGACGAAAATACTGATCTGTTTTGGACTGAAATCGAGATTTCTGGGCAGGTTCACACCCTTCTGTTCTAAGTGCCATTACCACACGCCATCGCGGCACCTTACAGATGTACATGGCCAGAACCTCTTCATTCGCTTTCTTTTCCGTCCATTTCACTTGTTCCATCCTCCACATCTAAAACTCCTAAAAAAAAGGCCTAAAAATTTTCTTGTCTTCTTGCCTCAACGACAAAGGTCTCGAACCTTACAAAACCACGCGACATATTTCACTAAAGCCCTTTTAATCTATTCTCTTCTCATGGTAAAAGCGTCTTTGCCCAATGAAATTCTCATTCAAGTATCGTTAACATATTACATACATTAGTAGTACATTACATCAACCACCTTCGTCTACAACATAACCGAAATAGCTAATATGTTCTACCAATATTTAACAGATTGTAAAATGCTGGCGTAATGTATTCTGTCTGATGGAGACTACATTAAAAGGAAATACAGAGGACCATAGATAAAAATTGTGAAATAAATAAATATTTGTTTAATATAAATGAAAATTCTCGTTATTGCTTTCGTGAAATCTCGTATGAGCATGGTGAGTAGGTATACCTACAGTTCGAAAACTACATCTTGGGTAGTAGTTCGTGCTGTGAGAAACGTCAGTTACTTCATTATGATTCTTCTCTTGGGATTATCCCGGCTAATCAAACGACGGTTAATAACGAAATTCTAAGTAGTGGATATCTTCTGATTCTCCGTGTAGGCGAAAAGTTCCAAAGGATAATTTTCGCTGGAATGACATCCATTAATGGCTTCCACGAATCCACGCTCGGTGCGGTCAAGTTAAATTCATCCGGCAGGCAGAGCGCTTTTTCCGTGATCTCCCCTCGCACCGTAACCCCCGGACAACTCCCGCGACTGACTGGAAGAGAGACGGCGAAGTCATTATAATCCTTACCCCTTCCCGGCAAACCCTCGAGGGGTAAGAGAAGTGGACGGACGGGGGATTAAAGGAAATAACATGCGGTGTCCTTTTTCGTATTTAATAATTTTTCCCGCTGTGACGAGCGGAGTTTTCGCGAAGCCCGGATTTATTATTTGCCTTTCCAACATTTTTCGCGAAACTCGGGATCCCCGATTTGGGCACGCACAACCCCTCGTCTCTCTCTCTCTCTCTATCCCTCTTTCTCCAACGTTGTCACCTTCCCTCTTTTTTCTGTGGCGAACAAATGAGAAGCGGGTGAGCCTTAAAGCGGAAATTAGTGTACGTGCGAAGCGTGAAGCGGAAATGGAAGGATTTTTTTTTTGGGGAAGGGTAGGTGCTTACATCGAAAGAGAAAGGGAAGTAGGTTGAGAGAAGACTGAAGAGGGACGATGTTGGGAGTTGGGAAAAGTTAAACGAAACAACGAGTTTAAACACTTTCATCCTCCGCTCTCAGGGCCGCCTTCTCCCCTTTCCCCAACCCCAGTTATCCAGGCACCCAATTCCTCCATTCCCTAATTATAACTCCAGGGTAGATACATAATTTTACTCTCCCGGGCAGCCTTTGCAAGGATTCTGATTTTTCACAAAACATTAAGAATTGACGCGAGTCGAACGGCATATCTTTAGCCTGACTAATAAAATCCACCACCGTACATAGTTTCTGATTCAGGATTAGTTCATAATAGTGTTCATTAAAGATAAGTAACGACTGTGGAGAGTAGTCCTGCTGACTAGACATGCTGTTTATGTGTATATGTCACATGGAGTGTGGTTTTGTATGGCTCGAAAACTTATTCGTTGAGGCAAGAGGACAAGCGTAGTGGAAGCTTTTGAGTTGCGGGTGTGGTGGGTGGAAAAGGCGAAATGGACGATACAAATTGTGAACGAGGAAGTTCTGGTCTCGGCAGGGAAGGAGAGAAGGTTGTTGTGAGAAATTCAAACGCGGCAGGAAAACAGGAAACAGTCCATACTGAATGGCAGTGGATTGTTGAAGATTGTGATAGAGAGGGGAAGAAAAGGTAAGGCAAGTTGGTCGGAACGAAGGCGAGCAGAAAATACGCGGAATTGAAGAAATGTTTGCTGTGGTGTTTAGTGTCGTATTAAGCGGGGCTTAGGAGTATAATAGCAGTAAGTCTCTTTTTATATCAAAAACCTACCTTAACCGACAGACAACAGTTTGCATTAATCAATACTAACACCACTACTATTAGAGTAATCAATCAAAAGGTTGATTTTGATAGGTAGGTCTAAGAACTAAGCCGTCAACCGTTGTGAAATTCAGACATTCTGGGTAGGAAAGCAATTATTTTCCCTGTGCTACTATTTGGTTTCCCAAAACGTTCTAGCGACTAGAAATTTGCGCATTACCTTTGGCAATTACTCTTATCTCTTTATTGTAAACGGTAAAAACATATTTCAAGGCGAAAATTTTGACAGTTTATCTATGTGATTTTGTGTTCGTTAACTCTCCTACCGAATTGCAATGGGGTTAGCAATAAAATTTTAACAAAAACAGAAAATATACCAGCTTTTATTTTATATAAGAGATTTAAGCAATAATATATCCTTTGGTTTATTGGGGTTTCCTAGTCTAACTATTTTAAAAATCCAATAAAGCTACTGCATTTATCATAAGATCATTTAACAAATTTACCTTCTCTCTACAGCACGCGACCTAATCTGTTCATCGAATCCACTTCCCGAGGATATCATATTACAGGAGAAAATGTAAGTGAGACCTAAATAGAAAAAGATAGCATTGCTATTTTACCTCTGATCGCATTTCCCCAGTGCGTTTTTAATAAATCCTATTTTTTTCTTGCTTGTCAGCTTATTTCTAGCAAATGATTCTCCCATGAGAGGTATTGAATGTAGCCGCCAAATACGAGGTGTGTTCAAGAAGTAAATATCGTTTTTCTATAAAAATACTTCGCATACGGTATTATTTGTTTCAATTTATTTTTTCATGAACGAGCATACCTTAATCTGTTGTTCGAATCTTTAACCTTTTTTGAAAGTGCCTCGTATTTCATAGAGTCAACACTTAATTTTTCAGTGTATTTCATACAGACAGGCAGTCGAGGGAGAACTACTCTCTTTCTTAAATGTAATCTTTCCTGCGGTTATAAATGGCTGTTCATGGAAATAAATAGTTAGAACAATCAGAAATCACCAGATGAAGGGATACACTAAACCCTTCAAACTTGTTGACGCTGGTTGCAACTCCGGAGAGTCCAAGAATCTGTGCATCAGCAGTGGAATGAAAAATGGACACGGATCTTTCGGAGTAAAATACAACAGTTTATAAATGGCAGATAAAGTTTGCCACACGAAATAATTCATTAATGACCTCGTCAAAATCAAATTAATGCGCCACAGGTCACAATAGGAGGGTTAGTTTGGCAATCGTGATCAGAGCTCTCCTCGCACTACCTTTAAAAATTGTAAAATTGGAGGGCATCAGGGTGGGGAATTCTTTCTGTTTTGAGTGCCACGTAAGGTTCCATGGGAAGATCTGTTCCCCGACAAATCAAACATTTCGAGTGAAGCTGCTCTGGAGCGAGGTGTTCTGAGGCATTCATAGGATTTGAGATCGGGCCATCTAGTCTAAGGACTTACGTCACTAGAATATCTCGCCGCCTAACATGGAGAGGAATTGTTTTATTCCCTTTATCACTGCTTAAGAATCTTAATCAGCTCATAGCTTCATAAAAAAGGTAGGTGAACCCATAGAAATATATTTAATTAACACTTTTTTCAGCACCAAAGTAACCAGTATTATTTAAATTATAGGTATTTTGCCTGGTGCATCTAAGACAGGATGGTTTCCACTGCCCCTGAAAACTGCTTGACATATCCATCAAAACTTCCGTACAAACATAGAAATAAACATTTTCTCTTGGTATACTATTCCATTCTCAGCGCCCCCATAATTTCACACTTTCCCCCAAACTGTACCAAGTTCAATCCTCCCCTTATCTTTTTTTCCAAATGTTCTTTCCTGTAAGAGTTCTTCAGTATCACGAATCAGTAATTCACGCATATTTCACATTGGGAATCCCGACCATTCAGAAGTAACGTAAACTCTATATTCGAAGTTGCAAGTTGATAGCGCTGATTTTTAGTGTGGTAGAAAGGATGTTATTTCTATATCGTTAATTTGAATGTCCGGCCACAACATAGCTCTGTTCTGTGCACCAGCATACTTTTTTTTGTCTCTTGCTTTTCTGTCTTCCTCCCTTTCCATCTCGTAACTTCCAAAAGGGATTACACTCGAAAATTCATTTGCAGACCGGAGATGTCACGGGGAAGAAAAAAAAAATCCGAGAACTAGACAATCTGCTTGGATTAAAGGAGGAATTTAAAATAAAAGCCCACCTCACGCAGGAGTAGTTTTAACTGGAAATTATGTCCTCAAAGCCAATGTGACACCTTTCAGCCACAAATAGGGTCACCACATTCGTTAAAAATGTCGTTTTACACATTCTTTCACTGAGTTAATCTGCCTACAAACATTGTTGTGGGTTTCCTACACCAATGTGAGAGACATTTTCATTATACCAAGCTTCATTGCGAGAGTATAGTATACAAAAACATAGGCCATAGGATAATAATAATTTGGTAAGTATACTTTCGGCCGCCTTAGGAAAGAAATATTTTTATCTAAATGAGATAAAAGGAGTACCAACGTATCATTTGTAATTTGATAAATTAATTGCGTTTAAGGCTAGGTAAAATGTCGCAATAAAAATACTAGTTCCTAGAAAATATATTGGGGTCTGGCCGTAATGCTGTATCTTGTTTTTAGTGATAGTAGCATGACCATGTGATAAAATATTAGTCAAACTAAGAGATAGAGGACCATCCTAAAACAGAAAACCCAAATTTGAATAATTAGAACAACAAAAATCGTGAATATTATTTCAGCATACCTTAATGGTATATGACTAGTTACAAAACAGAAAACAAATTTGTGAATTTTGGAAGGTTGTAAATATAGAATATAAATGCTGATCGACAACAACGAAATGATTGAATGTAATGCTTGACGTGCTCCCTGCCAGAATTATGGGAAACAAAAATATGTTTTGGGCAATAATCATTAATTAATAAATCAATAATCATGCAATACATTGTTACATGCCTTGTGTTTTTTTTCTGAAGAAAATTAAATTTTTGCAGAAACGCGAAATGTAAATAGGTATTAATGAATAATCGCATTGATTTATGTCAAAACTGCACTTAAGATGAAAGTCTCACTCATCTGTCTCACCCTCACATGCCTTTTCTCCAAGTGGCTTCTCCAACCCGCTCATAGGCTACCTCACCCGCTCGTTATTCTACCTATCGCTCAATGAGTGCTGACTGTGCAGGCTTGGTTTGCAATGTTTTAAAAGATATGGGATTATTATTAATGGTATTCTACCGGTTAAGGTAGGTCTCTGATGGACACACTCCTAAAGAAACTCTTTC
>LYUA01000488.1:406889-428700 GCA_002093875.1 Calopteryx splendens | reverse complement strand
GAATAGACTGGAGGAAGAGTTCTCGGGTTTCCGACCGGGTCCAGGCGTTGGTTAGCACCCAACATGCTTACCAACGTGCCCCATCATGTGCACTTCTGAGTCCTCTATTCCCCGTGTTTTTATTTAGAATGTTAAATGTCATGTCAACACACATTAAATCTCAACACGCCCATTCTTTTTATCTCCTTCATCCATGTCCCTCCTCATTTCTCCTCGCCCAATCGACTTATCTTCATAAGCTGACGACCTTCAAATCAAAAATATATATCATTAGCCCTTCTCATTAGGGTTTTGGCAAAATCTGAGGAAATACCTAAAAATTCTTTATGCCTCCTTCATTAAAAAAATTGGAGAGGCCTAATGGAAGGATATTGATGAATGTTAAAGTTGCAGGTTACAAGTTGTTCGAGGTTACATTTTTTTGGTCTGCTAAGAAAATCTTTAAAATAGGAAAATTAACAGTGGTGACCTTGTTCAATATTTGCTGAGGTTTATTTTGCAGTTCTATATTAAATTTTCATTCGCTAAAATGACTTCGACAAAAGTATTATTCCAAAGTACTCAAGTTATAAAAAAAACTCGTATATATGTGCCTTTACAAAGTATATAAAAACAACTAATTTCTAATCAATTATTAACGATAATACCGCATTTCCCAATAATTACCACTTCTTCCAATATAGTTGATCGACACTTGGAGAGAATACGCTCGCACACCAACAATCAATGAACATGGCTGGAGATGTGTCACATATACGTTTACGCAGATCACCGAGAACCTTCAATACAACGTGGTAATTGACGGCTACAAGAAGTGAGTATGTACAAAACTGGACAATTAGAAAAATTTATTTTAAAGTATAAGTAATTCAAAATTTGGAAATTTAATAAAACATTGTAGTGATTAATCTGTTGAAACATCGAAAGAGCTTATTAAATCTCACTCGATTGTTAGTCTTATGCAACAGCGAATTCGTAATACCAAAGTGACAGCCTTCTTTATTTTTCAAACCAATTTTAGATTATCTCAGAAGTTAAAAATAATCCTATTAACCTGTTTATGCAGACTTTAAATAATATTTTAAAATATTTGATGATTTTCAATGAATCTGTACCAATTTCAGATATTAAGGTTATTTTATAACCTTATAACTCTTTTACTATAGTTGCTTCCAAATCAGTGATGCATTAATCCAAATTAGAGACTATTTAAATCTACAAGAGTTTAATTCAAGCAGTCTATTATCAAGTTTTATGCTGATTATTTAATTGATAGATATGAAAATTGACGTGAAATATTAGGCAAAATAATCAAACCTAATATCCCTTCTTGAACTCTCTTAGTTCTGTCATGACAAATATTGAATCCACAGTGATAAGAATATCCTTTTCAAACACTCAACATTTCAAGAGTTTTAATAGTTTTGTATATATGAAGACGTTTATACCTCTGTTTACATTGTGGCATATGGTACGGTTGTCATGTTCTATTTTGCATATAAAAACCTGAGCCTAAACATTATCCTTTATTCCTGAAAATCGTTCAAAATTGTTCTCGATATGGCTTTATTTTAGCCCTTTGTGTGTTAACAGATGTCTTACATGGTCCACTCTAAAGGTTTAAGTTGGAAATGGGGCTATAATATCTTAGCATCGTCACAAGCATATATTCCTGTATTTACTTTTTTAATGATCAAATAATATTGTTCTGACTTAGTCAACTTTTTCCAAACTTTAACTTAGTAACATTAAAAGATACATGCTCGTAAGTTAACAAACTGTGTTATAATTATTAATCAACCGACAACTTCCAGATCTGGAGCAGCTGTTAGAGGAACTGGCCTTATTGATATCGGAGGTACAGCGGCAGCTGCAGCAACAACCGCTGCAACATCGTTTCTTGGTGTAACAATATACAATAAGGGCAAGTATAATTTCGACTTAAAGGAACTTTTAATAAGATTCGAATCTGGTAATTCTTGTTTTAATCTATTTTGGGACACAATGCATTTTTCTCCTGGTCTAAATGAATGAAGCCACCGATTTATTATTCCCATAATATTTTGGTGCAAAGGGTGATCTCGGGATTAGGAGCGTTACTAGTTTCTTAACAAAATAGAACAAATGAACAAAATAGAATTACATTAGGTGAAGTTCGTGAAAGACAACGGTCGCAGGCGCATGAACAAAACATTAGCATAATGTTAGTTCTCTAAAAAATGTTTCAAGCACATATACATATAAGCATAGATACGCCTACCTGAGCGGCGCCACTGAAGGGGCAGGCACTAGAGCGAATGAGATAAAATAATGCCTTATCCAACCTGGACCTGACTCAGGTAGAACGTTTTTTTTTTTTAAATTCTGGAGGGGGTCCGGGGGTGAAGCCCTCCTGGATAGATGCTGCGGTGAGCGCAGCGAGCGAGAAACCTGAAGCGGAAGCCTGAATAAACTGAACCTGAAGGAAAATAAAGCTTCCAGAGCGGAAAAATTCAGCGTAGGAAAAATCGAGGTCCACGGAGGGAAAGCCAAATATAGCCTGCACGTTATTTTCAAGAACAGCTACGAAAGTGAAAGACTTCTGGAGGACTTCAAGGAAAGTGTAATAATTGCAATACTGAAGAAAGAGGACCGAGAAATGTGAGGAGCACCGAACGTCTTAGTCTTGTGACGCATGCATCAAAATACTAACCTGGATAAGCGTGCAACCTGTCACCAGCACAATTCAACACATACTTGGAAGAGGCAATAAAATAAGTACAAGAAGTGATCACGAATTTTACCTACTCCGCTTTGAAGATGGCATCGCCGTTATAGAAGAGAATTAAGAAAACCTGCAGGTATCACTGAATGGATTGGGTGAAACGCTTCAAGAATATAACGTAAAAATCAAAAATAAGAAAACTAAAGTACTTGTGTGTAGAAGAGGGTAGTTGACAGCAGATGCCTAACTGCAAGATGAGAAATTATCAGTGGAATCATTCACTTACTTCGGAAGCACCATAAAATGGGATGGTGGAAGCTTGACGGACATCATACGCGGAAAGTTCAAGGCAAGAAGCCGTTTTTGATGAAGAGGCAACTGCGATGCACTAAGAAGATAAAGTACAAGGAAGATGTAAGTCAAAGCAATTTACTGAAAATGTGGCTCGTGCTTATTTTGTCATCGAAGAATATTGTTATTGTATTTCAAGTTATATTTTAAGGTTACCACATCAATAATATTCATGAAAAAATATCTTTTCCTCACTTGCCATTTTCAAAGTTATTTCAATTGTTAATAATATCAGCCGCTGACTTTATATTAATTAGAACTGACGCTAAGATTTTTTTTCATTTTTTTCAGCTTTCAACAAAAATCTAAGATATTACGTACTCGCAACGGACGACGCGACTTACATCGTCCTCTATGCTTGCACGAACGTTGCGCTTGGGAGGTTAGGTAATACGAAAATTCATATTAAACAGATTTAAGTGTACATTTGAATAATAATATTGACAATACAACCTTATAAACTTTTTTTCAGAAAGTGCCATCATCCTCGCCTTATCGACTGTTACTGATGCCGATTTAGCTATTGCTTTGAACTCTTTGTCATTAATAGGTCTTTCCCGTTCAGTCGTAAAGAAAACGTTTCAGAGAGATTGTTGATTAAAAAACTCAAGTAGCTATAATCTTTTCAGAAATGTAAATACTAAAAAAATATGAAAGTGTATTTTTTATTCAATTTTCAATAAATTGATATTTTTTATAATATTTTTCAACCAACTTTATTAAAAATATTGAATACATTAAGGGTTCATATGATATGCATTTAAATTGTTCCATTTTTAGTTTCCTTAGTATTCGCGAAACTAACCAACCCCCAAATGAAAATAGTTTAATTTACCCTACCCCCTAGCGTTACAATCAAAATTATCAATTTTCATTTTAAAGACACTTTGTAGTTAATTTGTAAGTACTCAAACAGAAAATCGTTGATCTTTTCCGTAAAGAAGGCGGATGTCTGTTAAAGAACGCTCTTAATAACCATTGATGATACCTTGTTTCTTGAAATAGATGGCAGAGCCATGTACTTAGACGCAATATAGTGGTAAAACACAATGATCAACAAGATTTTTAGTTTGATTTATTATAAGTCGTAGGGGTAACCGCTCTACCTTGAGTGGTGAACGTACCTGGAAGTCAAGTCGAATTTTGAATTTTTGTCCAACCTGGGGTTTGAGTTTGAGTCCCGGTTCAGGCAAATGATTTTTTCGCTATGGATTTTTCGCATGCACAATTTAAATTTAATGTTATTTCAAATCAAATATTTGGTCTCTAAAAACTAAGGTAGGGCCTTCGTGATAACCACTCATTTACGGATAACTCGACTCAAATATTGCAAAAACCTAAACTAAAAATGCTCCCTTTTTAATACCACATACTTCCTACTTGTCTTCATTCCGTCCGAAATGGCTAATATTTTCAGTTCTCTGAAGGATTCTAGAATCTCCTCGGATACTCAGTCCATGGCGCTGTCCTTGCGAATATGAGACGCGATCCGGAGACGAGCATTTCGTGCCTGCTGCCACCCCCTAGCTGACTTTGTATTGAGAAAACCCAGAGGTTACCCACTAAGTGTGCACCAGGGCTTTAGTCGCTGGCTTACACAATCATGGTTTGCCCATTCCCGCAAAGGAACCATCAGGCTTCTGACTTTGCTACTGCCTATCACTAGTATCACCTCTTACCCACTCTGACCGTTCCATCTGGGTGTTTCTATCACAGGAGCGGAGGTAGAGGCTTCAGTTACAGCCGGGATACCTTCTGATAGAATCTGATATCTGTGGTAGACGGAAATTGTGTTTTCCTTCACATATCATATCCTACTCAGAAGCTTTAACTTTCACCACTACTGGCAGAGAAAACCTTCCAATCTTCCAGTCTATGGGTTATATGCCATACTTTCATCAGAAGATTCCACTAGAATACTGTGTGGTGAATTTATTCTTAGGGGTAAACGATTAACCTTTTGTTAGAGAGCTGTTCATTGTGNTATTCTTAGGGGTAAACGATTAACCTTTTGTTAGAGAGCTGTTCATTGTGTTTGTTTTTCTTACTAGGTTTTTCCCGGACTGTAGAAGTGACGCCCTCTTCGTCGGGGACCATGTATAGGTCATTGTTCCGATGTGATAGTAAAAGGCTTTCTATTTAATTTACCTAAATAACAATATAGTTGGTACAAGAAAATAATAAGAACATTTATTTTTTCTTTATTTCAACGATATTAGCTCCGTGGATAATAGTAAATCTCGTCTACTTGCTGATGAAGCAGTCTTGTACATATTCCAAGGATATATGGCTTAGGATATAGGTTTATGCTTTGGGGGAACTAGGTGTAAAGCAACGAGGCATCAAATGAGATCATGGTGATCTGGGTGACTAGAGAAAGATAGGTAGGTGGAAAAGGTAGAGGAAAAGGTGTCTTTAGCCCATTAAGTTTTATATGAGGCACCTGCAAATGTAAGTACCGTTTTTGTATTTAAAAAACTCCACACATATGGTATTTTTGTTTGAATTTATTTTTGCATGAAATAACATATCTTCTAAGGGAACTGCCATGGGAGCCTTTCGAAACAAAAGTTGAAATGTACTTAAAGCAAACATATGGAGAAATAAATAGCTCAACGTTTGCACTAGGATCTAAACGCATTTTAAACGCTTATCAAGGAGGTTCAAGGAAATAAGGCCACTAGTATTTTATTTCAAATTGATAAAAGCTATGAGGAAACCTGTAGTTCTTAAAAATCAACTTAATTGACTCATTCTAAGAAAGGAGTTTTACGAAAGGTGCACAGAATCTTTCCGATAGTGTAACAATTCTGGGTATTCGGGATTCTACCAATTTCCGCAATTTATTTCAGCGTAGTGAGATAAAGAGACGGTTTAAATAAATAGCGCTAATAAATCATCCGGTCTCGATAAAATACTAAATCGTATGTACAAAGACTTTAAGCTGGGATTGGCCCCTTATCTGAAAATAATACCTGATAATTTCCTAACAGATAATGCAGTACCAATTATTGGACATTATCAGTACCTGTATCTAAAAACGATAAAGGGAATCCAAGTAAACACAGATCTATCTCCCTTAAATCCTATTCATGCAAGACGTTAGAACAGATAACTGTCAGCTCCATAATGAACCATCTCGATGTCCAGGACTTATCGATGAAGATTCAATCGATGAAGATTCAACACGGGTTCCGCAAGGGTAGACCATTTTATACCATACTTTCACTTTTTAAGCATGAAATTTTGACCTTGGAAGAAAATGTACCTGTCGAAGAACTTCTTCTAGGCCTTTACAAAGCTTTTGCCTAAGTGGCTCATTGAAATTCACTCACAAAGATACTCGTAAAACCTATGGAATAGATAAAAATAGTATACGCGGTAGAGAGGCTTTTTAAATAATAGCCTACATAGGGTCATCATGCATGGTGTTAGATCCTATAAAATTGAAGTGCAATTAAACTGAATGACGTACATAGCGAAATACTTTTGAAATATTAATATCAAATGTAGGCTTCATTAAATACTTAGATGTTACTTCACTAGGGGGGGACATATTCGGAAGATACCGAAGAGCTAGCGAGAAATTAGGATTTATTTTAAGGGTACTGGAGAAACGTAACGGGGAGATGAAAGAGCGTTGGGGATTTTGGAAAAGATGTTCTTATGGCCTAGTTAGGCTTCAATTAGAATATGCTTCTAGTGCATGGGACCCTCACGACGCGGGCTCAATTGCCGAATGGAATCGAGTTCAGCGAAGAAGAGTTATATATTTCTATTCTGGTTATGATAAATTTGGAAGCATAGGCGGATTATATTAGGACTAGGTTAGGAAATCTATCGCTAATAGAAGGCTATAGGTTAAATCAAAAGATTAAGATACAACGATTAAGAGGTTGTCTATCTCCTGATCATTTTAATATGCATTACTAACCCCTTCGTATTGAGGCAAAAGATATCACAGAAATATAATTAGAGAGATAAACTGTAGAACGGAAACCCGAAAATGACACTTTTCTCCCAAACGATAAGGGTTCAGAATAATTTCCAATGGTAGTGCTCAGAAAACAATAATTTATTGCAAGTGGCCTGATTTTATCCAAAGTTTTATCTTATTTTAGTACGACCCTTGCTAGCAGCTCGTCTCGCATGGAGAGAGTAGAATTTTATAGTTAGAGGATGTATACAGAGCTGCCGCTAGAAATTCCTTTAATTGTTGAATAGTATAATAGCTACGTTTGTTGCTAGCCTTCAAATAACGTATGATTTGGACTGCTCATGTTATGGAATGCATGTTTCCAGGTGTGGAATCACCCCCTGCCACACACCCTAGTTGTGGTTAGAAATGCTTGAGGAGTTGAGATTTTGCCATCAAACAACATCAAACAACTATGGCAGTAGTGTTGATATTGTCTCCTAGAGGACTCTGAGCAAAACAACCATTGGAGGATATTGGTCGGAGGATGTGGAGAAGAATTTAAAAAAAATATATAAGCTGGTTGATGAGGAAGAAACGACGAAGTTATAAAAATGGTGGAAAATTGGAGGAAGTTGCTAGGCGAAATCCGAGGGTCGAAAAACGGTTGGAGGAAATATTGACACCGAAAAAAATGTTGTAGAAAAAATTAAGAAAATACTAGAAGAAAATAGAAGAATATTTTTGAACGAGTGAAGCTAGGCAAAGAACTGCGTAGCGGAATAGGAAAGTAATTTAGGGAAAACAAGAAGAATGCTAGGTGATATGTAAGTGCATAAGAGTTTTCAGGGTACACCGGAAACCTACATTCACTGAGCAGATGAGCAGATGACGTAGGATGAAATTAATTAAAAATTGCAGCATAGGACTTTTGATTCATTAGAATTCTTAAACAGATAATAATACAATTTCCTAACTTTTTCACCAATTTATTCCAAAGATATACACACATAATTCACAAGTGCAATCATTCAGATACTGAGAAAAAATATTTCAATTTTACCTGTTTCATTTGAAATTCTTTTTTACTTTTTTTTTTAGCCATTATTTGAAGAGGTAGCTGGAAATAATGACATACCGATTTATTGCACGAAATTATCGGCCAAACTTTTGTAGAAAATTAAAATACTAATATTCATAAAATATTGACATCATCTAACTTGAGACTACCATTGAATGACATAACTGTTAAAAATATCTGGTAAATACGTAACATGTTCACATAAGGGTTATCCATGAATGTAAATGGTTAGTTAATTAGCATACAGGTAGCCCTACAAAAATTTAATTTGTATATAGTTTCTAAATTTGAAACCTGAGTATCTAGAGTTATCTGGATATTGAAAAATACACTGTTCAGATTCATCACCTTCAGTATAATTTTCCATATCACTATATTGATTTTGAAATTATACTCTTCCAATACGCTCCCAATTACCTACATTATCCAGTTAATTTTCCAGACAAATGTAGCTACATTTTTCGCAGTAAATGAACCTCATTAATTTTTGGGTCATTGGAACCTTACCAAAGATTTCGACTTCGCAAAGTGGTTGACATTCGCTAAGGTACACAGGTATTATGACCGACATTTTCGCGATCGAACATAAATTTAGAAAATGTGATAGTACATACAAATGAGTGCAATTTCATTTTCACACCAAAGTCGTTCGTTAGCATAAAAAAGGCTTCCGCTATCTTCAAAATTTAGTTTGTGGATAACACACGGCGTTATAAGGGAATTGATTTGTTGTTCTCTTTTCCCAAAGCACTCAAATGCCTAGGTTAAAAAATATTTAACTGTTTACCTTGGATAGTGATAGAATGGGTGCGGCGAATTCAATTCATGGGTTCTAGATTTGCATTGATTTGTAATCCTTAGAATCATCATATTTTAAATAGTATCGAGTTGTTCGGAAGGTTTATACTTACCAAGAAGAAATGCACCATATCGATGCTTATTTTAGCCTATTGTTTTCACATAAATAAATAACTTATTCTTTAATAATATACACTAAAGATAACCTTCATATCACTGAGCCGTGTACTGCCATTAGGTGTTAACGCAGGCATTCACTTCTTTTTAAGAATTTTTGCACTAACACCCACTTTGATCGGTTTTCTTTATCAGAGCTGCTGGAACACCAGCCGCTGTTGCTGCGTTGAAGGCTAAATCGAGATTGGCAATCGTCGGGGTTCTTGATGCAGTTAGTATGACAATGTATTCTGTAAGAGAAACAAATTGATTTAGCAGTTGCATGTTTACATAATATGAGATTAAGGAGACAAATTTGTGGATCAGCCATATTGTCTGTTATAAAAAGTCATTACCTATTTTTCCAACGCCATAGTTCGTGCAAGCATAAAGGGTAATGAAATTCGCCGCAGCTGCGGCATCCCTTCCGATGACCCTGTAAACGACTGGACTGGTCCTGACTAAAACTGTAAAATGAAAGCAATATGGTGACTGAAATGACATAGGTTTATTTGAGAAAAAAATGAGCTCACTCTTTCTGTCATTCACTTGATTATATAATGCATTAATAGGTTAAATGTTATCCAATGATGTAAACATTGTTATGCTGGACTTAAAAATTGAAATTTAGGTAGTTTCAAATACTTAATAAAATCGGAGCATTATCATTCGAAAATGTGTTTTGGTTAAGCATTAAACTATAATGCTGATTTATGAAAATATTCAGTAAATACAATATTTGTGTTTTCATTTACTTCATAACTTGCAGTACATTGGTATTTTGAAGAACTTTCACAATGTTTGGCAAATTTTCTATCTCTGTAATTCAAATTATGTCAAACTTTATGTCATATTTTGACCACCATTATTCCTTATTTCCCTGTAAATATGATCAAATGATGTTGTTATAAATTTCGAAATATCTAATAATATAGTGTACTTCCCCTTTTTGATTCCTCAAAGTTTTTTAATCGTAATTAATTTTATATACTTACACTTCAAAATAATAATTATAAAATAGATCTCATACAAAATGCAAAATCTGACAGTGATAATATAAATCATATATTTTATATTATTTTTACTCAGAATAGGTACTGAATATTAGCGAATTTATGTCTTCTCACTTTGACATTTACTACAGGTCCTTGGGTTAAGGATAATATCATGCGCACAAGCCTTGCTTCCATCTCTTTAAACATAGAGTGTTTAGAGAGATGGAAGTGTGGAAAAATTGAAAAAATCTATTGAAAGATCACTATAGACATTAAAAAGCTTACAAAATTTTACTGGGTTAGTTACTCGCTTCATGTTAGGAATATCATTGAAAAAAATATGAAACTTATTATTAAAGAATTATCTTTATCTAACATACAATGCTGAAATTAGTAGTCTCTCTGCTAGATAAGTGATGTAACATACTTTTATTGTTGTTGAAAAGGACACCGA
Source organism: Calopteryx splendens (assembly GCA_002093875.1). Taxonomy (NCBI): domain Eukaryota; kingdom Metazoa; phylum Arthropoda; class Insecta; order Odonata; family Calopterygidae; genus Calopteryx; species Calopteryx splendens. The sequence continues at coordinate 418,245 of LYUA01000488.1, read as the reverse complement.
GTGTGCCTGTCAGTACGTTAGTGGCGTCCACAGTTCCTCCGATAGTAACAGTTCCGACAGCTGTTCTGGTGGCTCCAGATCTATAAAAAAATATCACCTTTTTAAAATAACCAGTTCTTTTATCTATCAGTAAGGAAATGGAATAACTTGAACTCATCTTTTAGGTGTTTGTAAATTTTCCAATGTTTTGTCTTATCTGTTTTCTTCGTATAATGTTCTTAAAAGACTGAAAAAATAACCTGTGCATTCATACTCTCTACACCTATTGTGTACCTCATGATCCACGATGGAGGCATGAGGCAGGGGTGGATTGGTCTATACTATATGTTATTGAAGTTCAAGAGAATGCAACGCACCTATTCGTGGTAAGACTTTTAGAATACTTTTAGAACTTTTGAGCATCTAAGTTAGATGATGGAAGCAGTAGTATGTGAACCTTTCTCTTTCCCAGTTTATTTCTCTGAATCAATTCGCGTCTTTACCAGTGTAATTTGTCCAGTGTAATTTGAGGCTAAACCTAATAATTCTATAGCTGTCACAGGCATGCACAGTAATCCCATAGCTTAGGAAGCGTCTTAGTGGCCTGCTCTCTTCGTGTTCGGTGGCACACCCATTCTAGTATCCTAAGTAGCTCCGTTATATTTTATTTCTTTACGTAACTATAACTGAGGAATATATCTCTTATTCTTTAGTATTACTCTGATTACTTGATTAAATATTTCTACGATGGATGAAAACACGTATAAAAATCCAAATTTGGCTTTACCAATGAAAAATAGCTCCCCACTTTCACTTTATTATTGCATTCTTCCTTACCCATGTCATGACACCAAGACACACCCACATATCTTCAAGTGTGTGCTCCATGATTGAAAGATGATATTGAAATCTAACTACTTGACATTATTCGAATTATTTATTTTAACTTTTTTTCTACATGGTATGTACATTCATATTTTTAATTTTATTATTTTTTTTCAAAATTTCAATGAATGGATATTTTTTATATTTAATTCTGATCCAGATTCGTTACACTAATACCAAAAACTGTAAAAAATGCACCATCAACCGGCCATCTACGATTAGCCGGTGTATTTATTTATCTGAGTAGCTAAATGCCTTCGGGAATAACATAATATAGATACTAAAGGTGGGCTTACATCGCTAATGCATATTAGGTAGAGATGGAACCCTATCGCATTTCTCTGTTGTAAATCAAATGCTATAACTAACCACTTTTGAGCTAATATTTTCAACTTCTGCGATATTTTCAGGAATCTATTTCAGGTATCTATTTGGCCTGTTTTCAGTGACAAGGACTTTATTTATTTTTAGGTTTCGGACCAGTTTTGAATCTCTTTCCGTATAGTTCACTATTGATAACTTTCTCATCATATTCTGGATGGAATACTTATATTGTATTTTTAAAATATTAATTAATTCGATATTATAATGCAATTGAAACTGTTGTAAATTTTGTTTTGTATTTTTAATTGTGAAACTTATCCGTTTGTCACTAACATATAGATGATATTAAAGTTTTGATGGTGCATGACTACTATGGAATCATACTGTACCAATTACAAAATAAACGGGTTTCAGAGCACTGTAAGGATGCTCATAAGACGCTTAAAATGCAGTAAAACTCAGTTTGCACATCTAAAAGCTGATGCACCTATAAACTTATCTTCTTTTTAGAAATTGGAGTAACTGCTGATCTTGTAAAACCTTGTCTTGAAAATTCGAATCCAGTATTCGAACCTGGACCATCTGGGTGGGAAGTCAGTACACAAGCAACAGCAGAAAAAAGGATTATATTTTAATTTTAGTCTTTTAATCATTTGAAGGGGCTCAAAACTGGTAACGAAAAATACTTTATGATACCAACGTATTTTTTGACTTAAAACAGCATCCTTAGTAAAAAATCAAAAATTGTTTCTACGAGAGACTTGAACCCACTCTTATGTTTAAACATGGTACCATTGTTTAAATCCTCTTAAAAATTCAGTTCCTACAAATATTGAATTTTAATTGCATTCTCAATCACATCATCGCAATGCAACATTTTAACCTTTGATATTATTCACGGAAAACCTAAAAGCGGCAAAAAAACAGCTTGCAAAAATGTTCATTCGATGGTGAAATTTCAAATTTCTGAGATTTGCATTGCATTGCAGAGTATGGTGGTAGAGTTAGAGCTCAGAAAACCCACTTTTAAAATTCATCAAGGAATAATCTCAATTTCCCGGTAGCTAATAAAAATTCAGTTCTATTACTGCAATGTCTTAAACATGGAGGGCTAATTGATAAATTCTTGAGTTTTTGGATCAACAACAGTTGAGTCATTACCTCAACAAAGTTAAATCTACACTTACTAAATATATCAAATAAAATAAACAATATAAGATGAAAAAACATATAATTTTTAGATTCAGTTTCCATTGGTAATTATTTCAATAAAATAAGGCATTTATACTCACAATTTATTTACGCCCCTTACACTTACGGACAGTTGCTGATTTGCCACAACCGTAGCAAATGTGTAAGTGACGCACTTCCATCCGTGCTCACCAATATTGGGCGTTCTGGCCCATTCAAACCACTGGCCGAGAAGCTGTAAATTGAAAAGTAGCATTAATATGGCGCCATGCCATTTTTAGGAGCTGTTGAGCCGGTTATTCAAGTAATTTTAGAGCAAAAGTTTGGAGGTATATCGCTTTTATTTTATCAGTTTTATTCTTATATGAATCACTTCAAATTGTTCAAAAGAAAAAATTATAATTAATGGCGATCTATCAGCAAAGGTAGGCATGCTTTATAGACTGTAAGTTGAGAGAAAATATGTGATAATAAAGACAGGGTTATTTTAATGATGAGTTAGTCTGTTCATCAGTATACCTTATCTCATCACTAAAATAACCCTGTCTTCATTATCGCATATTTTCTGCCAACTTACATTCCACAAAGTATGTCTAATTTTCCCTCAAGAACCGAAAATTCTCACTAATATCAGTCTTCAGCAACCCATAGCCACTCTATACGCCCTGCATCCAATTTTTCTGCCTTCTTTGGAACTCTCTTAATAGGTTTTTCTGTACCCCTATCATTCCGAAAACCTCTTCGTTCGTTTTCTTTTCCATCCATTTCACCTTATCCTTCCTTCTCCACACCCACATCTCAAAAGTCTCCATCTTACGCTTTTAATCTTGCCTTAACGACCAAGTTTCCAAGTCATACAAAAACTGCACTCCACATCAGCGGCTTTACCAGTCTCTTCTTTAAATCCTTGCCTATGGTCCCTGTGATCATTTCTCTCTTCTTTTTGTAAATGTTTCCTCACCTAATACGATTCTTCTTCTAATACCCTTACCATATTGTCAACCTTCGTCAAAAACACTACCTAAATAGCTAAAATATTCTACCTGATCAAGTTTATGCCCGTGTTTGAAAGAAAAAATCGTAACTTTGTGATTTCACAATATTTTATTTCTATACGACCCGGGTTTTGACGTCCAACGTCATGATGACGTTGGACGTCGAAATCCGGGTCATAACCACAAAGTTATGATATTTTCTTTCAAATATGAATCGACCCTATGTCCCAATTCGATCCCGATCCCAAGTCACGCCTGAACCTATCAATTATATCAAGTTTATGCCCTTTTACTTTAATGTTAATGTTAGACTTCTATGTCTCGAGAACCTCATAACCTTCGTTTGTTCCCATTTATTTTCAATCCATATGTATCGCACTGGCTCTATAGTAAGCTCAGCAATGACTGCGCCCCCTTGACTGATTGGCTTACAGCTTGGGAGTCCACAAGTCTGATGGTTTCCCACCTACTTTTACTTCTATCTCCAGTTCTTTCCACGACTCCTTTACCATTTTCTCCACGCATACGTATAAAGCACCGGTAGTAACGGACAACCTAGCCCTACACCCCGGCATACTATCGCATATCCAGTTTTTCTATCCTTTATCCATACCTGTCCAGCCTGAGACGAACAGCTTTCGAATAAGCTGCCTATCCCTCAAGTATACTCCTTACTTCTCCTATACCTTTATTAGGTGTTCCCTTTTAACCCTATCTAAAGCCTTCCCGAAATCTACAAAGCAGACCTATACATCATAATTATATTCTATATGCTATGAGTATATCTTCTCCTCCTAAGCTGAAAGATGATCGCGTCTAAGTAATCGTTTCTTTCTTCTCCATTCCTATTACTAATGATCCTGAATACTACCTTTGCTGCGTGTGTAATAAAAAATCCTCACACACTACTCCTTTTACGTTTTTTCCGATGGGAATTAACACTGTTCCAACATAGACTTCTGGCTATATTCTACTTTGATAAGTATTATGAGTGACCCCCTAAAAATTCTATTCATGTTATTCAATACTCTTCAGTATTACTACAGGACTAATATCTCTCCCCACACCCTTTTCAAATTTAATTTTTCTTAATGCCCTTTTTTTTCGCAATCTAGTGTACCGGGATCTCAGCTATCCCCTTCGATATTATTTCCTTTTTCTGTGTATTTACTCACCGTCCTAATGTCTTTAACGTAAAGTTAATTCTTCTATGTGTTCTTTCCTTCTTGCTTCAATATTTTTTGTTTTTATTGCACTTTTTCTGAAACGTCTTTGTACGTCTCTATACGTCGTGTGCATTGTTTCTGACCCCCCTATAGTTTTTTCACTTCTTTGTACAGCGCACCCATATTACCGTGTCTATGAAAACTCTTCAAGCCCTCACAAAGGTCTTTTCAATACGTTTGTAGAACAATATAAAGACTTTTTTACGATGGGAACTTATCTTTTGCAAAGTTTGCCTTATGATAAATTTATTTCCCTTTCACGCTAATTAAAAATGAATTTTTCGTTCAGAAGTTCACATTCCGTCTATGGGATCATTCCAGAATTAGAGACCTTTCAAACCCCTTGCTCCGCAAATTTAAAATATAGCAGGGCTCTTAATTTTGTATCTGTATGTTTATGAATTTGTACCTAAAAATCATTTGGGTGAATAGTTCATTCGGTATATTTTCTTGATTCAGAGGAATATTTTAGGTTAACTTTATCTGAGTTAATAATCAATTTTTTAACGGAATGAATCTAATGAAACAAATTATGTAGATGCTGAATACTAAACTATTTTTGAAGGTATACTATGGCAGAATCTACCTAAGAATGTTAAAAAAAATTCTCACCCGGACTCGAAAAGAAAACTGTTTAAAAACAAGTAGAACGCTGACATAATGAGACAGTTCATTACTTATAACCGTAGGAATACTTCTTAAATATTTTAAATAAACCAAAAATGGTGGACTTAAGGATGAAAATGAACTTAAGCATGGTATCAGTGCTTCACACTCAATGAAAACTAACATTTTTCGCATAGCTGATATTGCTTTTAAGGTTAATCAACAACTAGCACGTCATAAAACTAAATATTGCTGATATGTTTACGTTTTCTTAAATATAGGTTTCCTTAAGTACAAAAATTCACCTTCAATGACAGCCGTATTCTTGGCCCTATTCTATTACCGAATTGTAAAAATTATATAAAATAATAGGTGCGCAATGAATAATATTATAGCATGACTCACCCCAGGATTTGCTAAGGTTATAGTTTGTGGTGTGATAGTAGGGCATGATCCAAGGCTGAATTTCTGGCCTTCACAGTGTCCTACATATACGACTATCAACATTGTCAATATACCTCTTCGAACCAGCTCCATTTTTTTTCTTTTATTCCAGCTCCTGCAAGGAAAATAAGCTGAAATACAAAATAAGATATTTTATGAATTTTTTACATGCGCTGAGGTGAGTTCAACAAACATGAGTCATTTATAAATATGCGTTTACTTATTGGGAAATTTTTTGAACAATCGCCTTCAATTTTTTAATTGCGGCAAAAGGTTATTTTCTTAATTAAGGAAAAGGAAGATGGAAGATATTTCCATTAAAAGGTTTTGGGTAAATTAACGTCTTTGTTGTGATAATAAATTTCATGGACATAATCGGTCACGTATATCTGTTACATCAAAAGGTTTTCGACGTAGGACTACGTTTAAAAATTTAATTTATATAGAGAAGGCATTCCGACCCAAACCCGACCTCCTGAGACAAAAGTAGGGCCATATTTGAATCACACGGCTTCAAGTTTAATGAAAAATCTATTCTCGAATACGATGGATGCTAATTTAAATGCTTAAGGCAAATTAAACACAATTTATTACAATAACCTGTGATTTTATCCTCAATTTTAATTAATATTTTCCCGGAAAATAAGCTTCACGGGCTGTTTCTATTTCTCAATATTTCACACCATTAATGTGACTTAAACGATGAAAGAAGGTAATTCGGAACACACGGTACATAAGTTTAAAAATAACTGCCTAAAATAAGGGCTTGGAGTCATTGAAGCGGTCCTGTGTAAAGATATACTAGAAAAGGGGCACATTTTCAACTGATTTTGTATTGCTGCCTTTTGTTTGCCAAACATTAAATATGAAGTGCCCAGAATAATGAAATTAACGCTGTTTTAATCCACTAAGTATTGAATTCATGAAGTGCCTATTTTTTTCAAACTCTAATACCTATATATTAAAAATGCGTTTAAAAAAATCGGACTGATTTAAATCACGATTTTGCAATAAACATCGTTATTTAAAAAAAAAATTCCTCAACCCCAGATATACTTTAGGTTCTGAAAATAATCTTGTTATTGGGAAATGGGACAGAAATACGGCAGATACAAAATGCAATCTACGGAGAGTCACTTACCTCTTGATAGACGAATGTCCAGGAATGAAGTCAGAGTGGAGGCTTGAGATTCGGGTTATATATATATAGAGCTCCTGCTGCTTTATGGCTCTCAACAACACCCTCATCTCAACCTCACCTTTCTTCTCTCGTTTTAACACTTACTCTCAAATTTCTCCCCCACCAACCGTCTCTCTTGCATATTCAATAGTGGCCATTACAATGGAAGATCCCAATCCCCGCACATTTTTTTTAACTTGATCGCTCTGTGCATTTGATTTTGTTTCGTTAAAAATACTTGAAAGTATGGCAGCCGATTATTTACCTATTAAAATATCTAATAGAGTAAGTACCAAGGCTACTATTTAATTTTTACCTCTGTACACTAAATTTACTGCCAAAACCGCGATAACTGGATATTAGTCATGGGTGTACGATTACGACCCAGAAAACTCCCGATATGAGAGTAGTATGGTAATGATGCAGAATGCGACGGCAGAGCTGAAGGGCATTCCAAAAGACATACCCGTAGTGTTTTCAGCAGCGGAAGTCTAACCCCGTCAGGTGCGCAACACTTTTTTTCCCGGCAGAGCGCCTGATTATTTTTAGACAGACCTTGATTAAGGATAATTCAATGCAAAGGAATCAATTATGCATGCTTTATACCTAAGCCTTTCTACCAACAATAAAAATCGATAGAATAACATTTCTTGGAGCTAAATTTAAACTTCTTCACCAAATATTATAGAAGAGCAGAAGACCAAGTATTATAGAAGAGAAGTATCACAAAGTTATAAGAAACATACAATTAAATTCAAACGATAAACAATTATAATTTTTAAGCTGCTTTTAATTTATCTGTTCACTGATGCAGAGTAAACTTTCTTTAACGAAATTTCATTACACACACTGAATACTGGTTTCATTAGAACATTTAGTACTAGAAGATATAAACTGTACAATATGCATTCACCTTTCGGTATTTCTTGTGCTGTAATCTGTATTAATTCAAGAATCAGCAAGCACCAAGTTCTCCTATAAATACGATACGATAAATACGTCAATTAATCGCGCAATGCTGTTACTGTTGTGTTACTCTGGTTGGTGCCATTATTGCCCTCACGTTACAAACTCACTCTCTATGGGGTTTTACGCAACCTGCTTGAAGCGCAAAAGAGTTGGAGGGGGCCCAACCGAATGCTACTCTCCGTGCCAAATTTGAGGGGAGAATCTCGACTCTCCGTCCCGCAGGATTTAGTGAAATAATGGGCATTTTCCTTCTTTCTTTTCGCCGCGATACTTCGCCGCGGCGCGCCGCGCCGCCGCTAACACTGATCATTCCGAAGTTTATATTGCCGCCGAGCGTTCGTGTGGTTCACCGCCAGGGGTGGTTGGGACTCACCCCAACGGAAGCAATTTTCGTTATTTCTTTTTTCTTTGGAACGTCAAATAGACGTAACTCAGAGGAGTACAGGTTGTTCCCCATAAGCTCTTCGACAATCAACATATATACCTATCTTTGACGACTGAAACCAGCCAGCCGGCACCAGCCCGCAGGCGCGTCGAAGGACCTAGAACCACCACGAGGAGAATAGCATCGAGCGTGAGTTCCAATCCTCTCCCTGGCTGTCAGAGGCCCAAGATCCCTTCTTTATAAACTTTATATGCAGTCCACTAAAATAACGCGCGAACATAATTTGGTCCTTCGGGTCGGATATTTCAATTCGGTTTTCTTCACTTGTTTAACAAAAGTCTCATTCCACATTATTGTGCATTGGTTCAATAATTTGATCATTAGTTAGAAAGGCAGTTGTATTTTTTTAATGTTTCATTATCCGTAAGATTAGTTTTTGTTATTCATTATTTTGGTTTTGGTTCCCGTATTGAGTGCAAAACTTCCGCAACCACGTGCTCTGACTGGAGCATATTGTAATTGTAGCTTGCCTTATCATGCCGAATGATCACGAGTATGAGAAATCCCTTTCCGTGGGACAAAGGGAACAGCGGAAATTAAATTAACTTAATCGCGTCGTTCGGTAGTGCATCGAGACATTGTGCGAAACCCACAAGGTATCCCAGTGTTTCAACCAAGCGAGATCTATTGCGAGGAGGGACCTTATGGTCTAAATTTTGCCTGCATAAATACGTTTATCCAACTATCTATCTAGCTATCGCCGTTGATCCGCAGCAGGTTCTCCAAGCTAGAGGAAGAGTACAAGGTTTTTGAATCCCTAACAGAGGAAATATTAGAATTAAGTATTGATGCGGACTCGAAATAGAATTGTCAGAATTCGAATTTAATGCCACAGTTCAAAAACTTGACCACGAAATACGAGCTATAGCCTCAGAAGTGTTCCGCAACCTGATAAAATCGCGAAAGGATCAAGTGAAGGTCACTCCTTGGCGTTAAGTAGCGCACGACTTCCAAAGATAAATCTCTAGGTTTGATGGGAACATGTCGAAGTTCCAGCAATTTTACGATGTGTAGGACAGTTTGATTCACTCGAATGCAACCCTGTCGAACATCGAAAAATTCCACTATCCTATTGCTTTTGTGAAAGGTCACGCTTTAAGGTTAGTATCAAGCCTGCCATTAATTGAAAGTAACTTCATAATTGCATAGAGTACCATAGTAAAGCAGTATGATAATCAACGATTATTAGCTACGCATTACTTGGAAAAATTACTTAATTTTACGCGATTACCGAATGATTCCCTGAATCAGTTACAAGGGTTTAATGAAATATTTTCGGAAAACATACTTGCATTGAAATCAATAGAAATACCAAATTTGTCCCAATTTAAGCTGTTTTACGTGGCATCTAATTGTCTTGATGAGAATGATAGAAAACATCTTGAATTGGAAAATAATAGCGATGAATTTCTTCAATCCATACTTCAGTTGGAATTTATGCAGAAATACGTCAAAATTCTTAGGCCCTAGGGAGCGAAGCAGACCGTAGCTGTACCCAACTTCGCTGATTCAACATTTAACAGGCCTGGGGAGATAGACTTTCTTTTGGGTGCTGATTTATACTCACAAATTGTAACGGAAGAGCCAATCGTTCGCAATGAAGGATTACCAATCGCGTTCCCTTCTGTTTTTGGGCATATTGATTGATTGATGATCAATTGATGGCACACAACTAATCTCCCAAATGCATTCTAATGTAATATCTTGCCTTGTTGTCAACTGAATGCGATATTGATGACACATTGCAAAAGTTTTGGAGTCTAAGAAGTTCCAGTTAAGCACATGATCTCTCCAGATGATAACTTAGCGGAACAACAGTTTCAATCCAAACATTTTAGAAATCACGAAGGGCGTTATGTCGTCCAACTATTGCTGGAAGAAAACACTAAAGCAGCCTTGGGCCATTCGCGTGAACAAGTAATTAGGCGTTTTATGCCATAAGAGCGCACACTAAACGGAGACAATGAATTGAAAAAAGAATATAGTTCTTTCCTTAATGAATACATAGGTATAGGTCATATGTCAGCAGGTGAGTGGGGTTCGGGGAAATATATAATTCCACATCACGCCGTACTTAAACCATTTAGTAATACAAATAGCCTTCGGGTGGCGTTTGATGGCTCTTGTAAAACCACTTCGAACCATTCTTTGAATGGTGCTCTTTATATGGAAGCAAAGATTGAAGATGCAACATGATATTTCTGACTTAATCCTTAGATTTCGTTTGGATTTGGTAGTAGACATTTGTAAATTGTAACGGATGGTTCTTCTCACAAAAGAAGACATTATATCAACATGTTATTTGGAGACAAAACGAGAGCACATCTTTGCAGAATACGCATTGATTACTGTAAAGTATGGCTAAAATCCTCTCCCTTTCTAGCTATTAGAACAATTCATCAATTAGCAAAGAACGAATCGAAGTACTTTACTCATGCTGCTTCAATTCTTTGTAAATATTTATTTGTTGATGACCTTCTTTTTCATATATATCAACCATACATCTAGCAATATATCAATTTCTTACATCCTTATCTCATTGCCCACCTTCAACCAAAACACTACCTAAAAGGCTGAAATGTTCCATCTGCCCAAGCTTATGCACTCCAAACTTAATTTTTATAATAGACTTGTATTACTTGAGAATCTCATTACCTTTATTTTCTTTGCATTTATTTTAATTTAAAATCTATCACACTGGCTCTAAAGTGAGATAAGCCTTGACTGAAAACCCTTAGCTGATTGGCTGACTAAGTTGGATCGTCCGCAAATTTGATTGACTTGATCAGTTTCCCACCTATTTTAACTCCTACCTATTGTCCATCCAACGTCTCCCTTACTATTTCCTCCATGTAAGTTGAAAATCACGGGTGATCACGGACAACCTCGTCTTAACTCCCGGTCAACTGTAGGTACTGCCAAACCTGTTTTTCCTACCGCTACCTGCCTCTGTGCAGTCTAAGACATTTACAGTCCATTCGCGATAACTTGGCCGACACTTAGTAGTTTACTGCGCAGGTGGGCCTAGTCCAACTCAGAAAATTGGGGAAGCAGCGGTTACTGAGAGGGCGGCCACGCGCGAACAGTTTTCCCGTGGTGGAAAGGGAGGGGG
>LYUA01000488.1:390414-404151 GCA_002093875.1 Calopteryx splendens | reverse complement strand
GGTCATCCTGGGAAATCACAGGTGGTACAGGGAGGGGAACTGGCCACCCTGCCTTGATATGTGAATTTCAAACGCCGCTGGGTTTAGTAATGGGTGAGCTCTACCCTCGCCTACCAAACCGACGTTCAGTTGATTAGTGTGATGATCATTAACAAAACTGGCTAAATCATCCAAAACCTTTGTCTCCTGAGGATACTGACTTCACAATGCTTGAACTGATGATATTTTACGTGAAAATTTCACCTTGAATCAAGTTTGTTGGGTGAAGGCGCCGAAACTTCTCATACCTTATCCAACGAGAGCTCTAATTGCACGTTACAGTGCACGAACAACTCCCATGCTCGTGTATTCACCCGATCACGTCATGTGGTATCCGATCTTGCCTCAGGTGGCTTTTTTTGGTTTCTATCCATTCAATTTGCATTAAAAGGCACACATTTTGTGTCAGTTGATGGGGTGGAGGTAAAAACGATTGAGGTAGTGAAGAAAAAATCGGAAATTGACCTGCAGCAATGATTTCAGGAATTAAGAATATGCATGAAGATAAGTAGAAATTGGGGAGGGGAATAAGTTGGAGTGATATAAATTTCTTTTTTTTAAATTACAATTAAAAAAATGTTTAAACGCCCTTCCGGTTATTTTATAGCCACATCTTGTATTGCAGTAACACTCAGCTTCATTAGGTACCCTTTAAAATTAAACAATACATATAAAATTAACACGAATTTTGAAAATAACAAAATACAAATAACCACGTAAGGCCTTGTCGAAAGGGGAAAATGATATACAAGTATACCTCAGTCAACGTTCCACGGTGGAATGTCCCAAACGGAAATTTTTTCAGCATACATAAGAACTTAATTAGCAAAGTAATTGCGTGATAGTGCTTCAAAAGCTATAACTCCAGAAAATAATAAATGAGATTAAAAATATTGATAAACGAGCACCGATCCTTTTAAAATTAAAGAAAGGCTTATTGAGTTTTACTTGTAAAAAAACAAATAGCATTTTTTTCAAAGTAAAACTTTCATTATTACGTGATTTTTAGGTAGGTGGTAATTCATGTAGATATTGGGTACAAAACATAGGGAGTGTGCCCTAAACCCACGATAAAACTCACCACAAGCGGAGTGAAATAATACATCATCATCATCATCTAAAGGCAAAGCCTTGACGTTGCATCCATGTCGCTCTTTCTTATACTGCTGTTTTCAGTTCCTGATTCCCTGAGACTCCCATTATGCTCTTTATATTCTTCAAGAGCTTCTTCCTAGGTCTTCCCCTTCCTTTTCGTCCCGGAATTTTTCCTTGCATTACGATTCTTAAGATGCCACTGTGTCTTAGAATATGCCTAAGAAATTTCACTTTTCTTTTTTCCATCTTATTTATTAAATTCCCCTCTTCTTAAAGGATATTATTTGGCATTCAGTGTTCTTAAAGTTATCTCTAAAATGAAATCCACTACGTGAAGACATCCTCGTTAAATATTTTAACGAAAATAAATTCCTGCAAAGTGGTCGGCCGAGTGCTTTAGCCAGTTAAGCTACCCAATCCTCATAACCTTTGATTTAACTCCGGTTCAATTCTGACTTTAAATACAATTTCTGATGCATTTACTCACAATGTTGGTTGTGTCAATTGGGAGTAGGAAATGTTACTCCCGTAAGTATATAGACCAACATACTTGACTAAAAACTTGACAGTTGACTCAACTAAGCAATTCATTATAAAGAACGTTCTTTGACTCCACTTGTACACCCTTCGACACTCCGTGGTTTGGTGGATAAGGGGTTCGATTACATTTAATTTTGCACATATTTCTTACTTATATAATGCATTCCACGCTTTATATTTAGAAATATTTTCTGTAATTACAAAATATTATAAAAACTATTATTTGGAGTTTATCTTAATTAATTTAAAATAAACTCAAAAAACTGCGCAACAAACAATCGTTTACTTGTTGATTGCTGCAACTATATGATAAAAGAGGCCTATTTGTTATAACGTCTATCACCTTCTGAAGAAGCTTCTCCCATCCCCACTGTCACCAAACTGCTCTAACCAAATGAACCAAGTGGGATTCATGAGAAGGAAATGTGGACGGTTTGCCGTCACAAAGGTTTTCTCTATAAGAATTATTTATAGAAAAAATAGATAGCAATGTATAAAATAATATTCAGTCAAATAAAAGCCGAAAAAAGTTTTCCAGCGATGAATTCCATGCATTTTTCAAATTAAAATGGGTGAAAATAAATCTGACTGTACTTCACATTCCTCAAAATAATGGCATAGGAGAACGCAATAGCAGAACTTTAAAAAAAAGGGTTTATGGTGCTAACTTCAAGGAAATTTTTGAAGTTTTTGGGCAGTTGTCTACGTACGTCAATCCAATGCGTTACGGGAAGCTTTAATTGCTGTACGTTGATTCATAATTGGCGAAATTTTCGATTTTTTAACCACAGTTTGTGCGATGAAAGCTGGGCTCACTTTCTATCCACCACTCTGTAATGCTGTATCCCTTCCACGCGAATTGTATTGTATAGTTACGGATTTTAGTAACTATTTAATTTCACAAATACTTTATGCAAAACTAATTAAAGAATGAATTATTAAAATTTTCTTCGGAGGACACACAACAGGAACATTAAATATTTGAAAATAACATTGGGTATCATCTGTCGTGAAATAGTTTTAACATGCTGTTAAAAATAAATTTGTTTACTTATACTTTAATATTCAATTACTTTTTTATTCTGAACGACCAGCCCAAGAAGAGTAAGTTTATCATGGCTTGAGTAATATATATTATCAATACAAAATTATTACTCAACAATTATTTTTACATTTATATTATTACAATATTATTATCCCATAAAAATAAATAATTAACATATTTTTTATGATTTATTCATAAAAATCAAAATATTAATAAATTAAAATACATATTATAATTATTAAATACAAAACATGGTACACTGACTATAGAATAATTCTAATCTCCCCTTACTCATTCACAAAGTTTTCACTCTAGCAGTCTTGATCTGTTTTCTTAATCAGAGTCGAAGGAACGCCAACAGCTGTTGCAGCAGCAAAGGCCGCATCAAGAGTGGCAATAGTTGGTGTATTTGATTTTGTCAATATTATGACATACTCTGGAGAGGAAAATAATTGTTTTATTTTTTTCAAGTGAATTTACTTGTTAATTACTAAGTAAATAGACCAATAATTTTGTGGTACATGTCAGTGGTGATGAAATACATTTTTAAGGTATTACCCTCGAAAGTGGCCATTAAAAAAACTCGACGTTTCTCCTCAAATACCTTCTGAAGAGAAGGCATTGTAGGAGTAATAAAAGAGATTTTAGTAAATGGAAAAATTCTTCTTTCACAATCTAGGATAAACTTGGAGTCAATTTTTGTATCAATGAAATAAGTTAGTTTTAATTTAAGATACATAAATTTCGCATGCATTAATGATAGCTTATTGGAGAAATATTTTACTATTTGCGTTGATAACTACTCATAGGAAATTAAGTAATTTATTTAAATAATTTAAAAATCGAAGTCATGCAGTTATTTATACAATGTCTTAACTAAACTTTCATGTAATATTTTAAAATACCATGCTTAATCGATATTTTAAATTAATTCTGGCTAATCCAAGTCCTAATATTTTTTTAACTGCTGAAGAAAACTGATTAAATTATTAAGAATTTGGTTTTAATATCTGATACATACATAGTTAAATATTTTCATCTTCACACAACTAATTAAATTTAAAATAATTAGAAATAAATTTTGTTGTAATTATTACCTAATTTCCCGATTCCAAAGCTCTTGCAGCCATAAAGTGTCATGAACAGCAACGGTGGGTCTGCGTCACTTCCAATGACTGAATACGTCACTGCCGAGGATCTACCTATTACTGTTAAGTGGAGGAAACATTGGCAATGATTAGTTACACAACGACCGGATGTTAACTCTGGTTCACTGGACCACCAGAACACCGATTCGCTGAATTAATACTAAATATTTTAATGCATACTATTGGTGATGCCATTGCTTCACTTTATTGGTATTTGAACTAAATGGTTAGCTACTTGCATCTAAGCAGTACGTTAACTACATTAGTTACGTTTTAACTGGCTATCATTATCATCTGAAATTCAACTTAAATCGAAAACCAAGCTGATTTCATCCTTCTATTACTTCCGTTCTAATACTGATCCACCTACGCCCTAATTTTATTTTTTTTAATGACCATCAATGCCCTTTGGATATTTCAATACCTCTTCGAAGTGTATATTTACTAGTGCCGTTGAGAGTACGACCTTTTCATGGTGTTTCATTATTCTGCATTTATATTTGTTTCGACTTTCAGGCATATTGTTGCGATTTTGTTACTATATAGTGTTTCATTTATCTTCAGTCGCTGTAGTTCATACCAAATATTTCTGGAAATAAAAAATAATGAGCCTCTTGACGTTGTAAAAGGCATCCAACGCCTCGAAAGAAAGGAGGTCTGTATGAAAAGAAACCGGCCGGAGAAAAAAATATTGTACCCTATGGGGTTGCAAGCCAAATCTCCTTGTGCCTCCACGCACTTCGTCCACCGATACATCCTATACATCCACTGCTAGAAACACTTCCGGAAGGTGTCTTTGGAATTCTCTTCATCTCTGCCATCGCATTCTTCACCATCTCCTCTCTACTCTCAAATCGGGAGCTTTCCGGGACGTACTCGTGTACCCATGACTCAATTCCAGTTGATATTGTATTAGAAACTGAAAATCGGTGTCGCAGTGTCCAAAATGTCCTACGCTACGGAAAGACGAAGTTATTTTTGTTCCTGCATCTTGGGTACAAATTTCACAACCACTCGGTGAGTGCTTCCAAATTATCCTGTAAAGTTGCACGTGCGGAATCATTTTGAACCCAATGTTGTCAGAAATTTTCCATGCTGTCAAAAGACCCTATTCCATGATCAAATATTACACTTTTTCGACGAAAGCTGCACAGTGAGCTGTGTTTAGTCTCCCAGAACGCTGGTCACTCTCCGAAGATGTGCAGCCATTTTTTTAAAACGAGTAATTTGCAATAATCTTCAAATATCTGCCGAAACATAAGAATTGTTTCGGAATGGTAATTACCAATCTTCTGACAGAACATGATGCAGATTCTCTTCTCTACTCGTACCTTCATCTTGAAAAAACTGGAAATTCGACAAAAACGTTCTACAGCAACTCATATATTGGCTACCAAACAGTGACTGCTGCACAAATTCAGGCACGCACATGAAAGTATTTTTCCTTACCGGGGAAATTGGCACTTCCTTAACGTTACGACTTTGTTCGTTAAAGTTTAACGTCGGATCCTTTTTTGATAGGCCTCATATAACCGTTTTATTATGTGAATCCTTTTTCCTACCTATGAATATGGGCTTCTCGTTCTTCAAAACTTAAGGAAACTAAATTCATTTTCTCAAAGGTTTTCTGAAAACTATTCTCTATATCCTTCCACTGATGGATTATCCATTATTTATTTTGGATGTATATGAAGTAGCATTCAAAGCTCGGAGTTTTCCTTATATCTTGGTCCATGAATACGTTATCGAAACAATCCACTTTTATAGCTATCTTTGATTATTCTATACACTTCGCGCTCAATTTACACACATGCCTATGAATTCCAAAAACTTTTGTCAAATACTGACGAAGAAAAATATAAGTATTAAAAACAATTTTGAGTATAGATATTTGAAGCCTGAGAAAGTAGGTGCTTCAGAATATTGAGTAAATGGGCACCACATTGGAAAAACCTAGGTAATGTGTACAATAAGAAATAAATACCTTTTCTTTCATAAAAAAATTATTTTTATCAAATATTAGGAGTCGGTGATTAATTAAAGCATTAAATATGAGTTTAAACAGGAAATATTTAGTAGGATCTCTAATTAACCACATTATCAATGCGAATGCATATTTTAAAGCTAAATTTGAAATGTTGAAAAAAAGGAAGATTCATGTTCAGTCATGTCTGTCTGTCATGTCTTAAATAAAAGTTACATCTAATAATATGGTATATTTTCTAAATATTTAAAGGAATCGGATTAAAGTAGCCCAAAAACAATATTAAATAATCATTTGTGGGTCAAAGTCATGAAGTAAAATGCGGGGTGTCTACCATTTACTAATCACCAATTTCGTATTAGAAAAGCGCCCGGAACGGAGGATACATTTAAAAACTGTGAAACCTTACTTAAATTATAAATTTATTCATAAATTCAAAATTTAATTTATAAATATATTCATTCATTTAGAGTAGAACATGAATATAATTCTGCATTCATTTTCAAATAAAACGAAATATTGACTGATCATTTAATGATTTATCAAGTTCACGGCAATATTTTCACGGGATTAACACTTATGTTACTTTTAATATTATTATTTTTTATATTAAAGAACGAAATAGAATTGTGCCCTTCTTCATCAAACAGTAATATTTTACAAAACCGTCTAGAAAGACTTTTGTAATGCTTAAATTTTAATGGGATTAATATTAATATTTAACTAATAACTAAAATAATTAATTTAACTATAACCGAATAGCTCATTTATGCAATGCAATACAGCTCTGTCAATACTTATACCTAATTTTAACTTTGTCACAACCTAAATTTCATTTCTGAGACGTAGTCGTTTCAATACTCACATTTGTTGTTATTGAAGGTTACAGACAGCATTCCGGTAAGTACATTCGTGGCACTAACAGTACCACTTATAACCAACATACCAGTGGCTGTCGTCGTGCTTCCAGTCCTGGAAAAGATAAACAAGAATTATTTTTTATCATTACGCAAATAATCTACACACACTGGACAATTCATTTCAATTAATAAACCACTATTTTCCTTAAGCATTGTCACGATGAGCGTTGCCTATGAGCGATCCCAAATGGTCGGCCGATTAGTGGTCGCTCGGGTTTCAGTGGTCCTTGAACACGTCTATCTCTTCCCCGATCCCCCCTTATGGCCCCAGAGCTATCTACCAAATACGGATTAAGGCTATTAGGGCATATTTGTGAATCACCAGTTTTTTAATCAGAGATTGCATTCTGCCCCTGAACTCGCAGTGTGGATTAGAGATTGAAGCATAAGCTCTAATGGTAAAAATAGCAGCACAAAAAGCTTTCTGCCTCATAAACGCTTTAACTACGACTGATTTCGGTGTACTAAACCCGTTTAAGACTTAATAATGGTGTGGTACACTTAAACTAACAATTAAAAACTTTAATTGGAAAACTGCTAGTATTTTAACTTTTACTGTTAATGATCGTTTACACTACATCAGCCCTGAATCTGTATTTTATTTAATCTTTAATTTACCAAACTGTGAATAATTGACATGAGCATGACAGTAATGAATACCAGTCTTAAACTGAATCATTGACGCCATTCGTTCAAGTAAAAAGTAATAATGGCATTTTATTTACTCTTAGCTTGAACGTCATATTAAAAATTCCAGGTCCCGCAAATTTTCACACTTTTGATGGCCTTATGATGTCTGTTTTGCTAGAGTAACATTTTAATTGCACATCCAAGTCTCTTTCAAATCATCGATCAGAAAAGGATATTTCAACATAATATAAAATAAACGCATGAAACTATTATGTATGCAAAACGATTTATAATTATTTACCTAGGTGTAAAATTTTCCATTTGTATTCTCTTTTCAAACGCGTGTGAGGTATTTCAAATATATCAAAGCACCACGCTTTCCAAAAGTACTTACAGCTTTTGAACTCCTCTTACACTGACGGAGAGCTGTCTATTCATGACAATAGTAGCAAATGTGTACGAGACGCATCTCCACCCGTGCTCTCCAACGTTAGGTGTTCTTGACCACTCAAACCAAGTTCCAAGTAACTGAAAATAAATAATTCCGTTAATATTACCAGTACATTCAGTTTGAAAAATTTCTGTTTTCATCAATTATTATTGAGAAAAGCTTAATATTGCTCCATTGAAATTTCTGTTTTGCACCTTCTAACAAAGTTGTCAAATAGCAATACCCAATTTTCCAAAACGGTAGGATCTGCCGGAAACATGGATCTACATGGCCCTTATGATATCGAAATAATTTTTTAACAAGTAGCAAGAATTACGTGAGAATCAATTGATAATATAAATATTTTTCGCCTTTTTATCCATTTAATAGTCCGTAATTGGTATTCTATGGTGAAGAGTTCGTATTTTTTCGAGTAAAATATAGTGGCTCTGAACAGGAAGAAAAAAGATTTTGTATGTGAATCAAATATAGGAAATTTTGAAACCATATTCACCTACGTAAACTGCTCCCATTTTTTAGACAGGAAATGAAAAGATGTACTACATTCTATAGAATTGTTAAAAATCGAGATCAATGTTAAAATGGAAAAACATTTTCGAAATTTTTAAACTTTCAATTCGTGTCACTTAAAATGAGGATGCAATTTTATGCGGTTTTTCAGAGTTTACTACAAATTTCAGCCGAAACTCTGAGTTATATTTAGCTAGTATCTTATATTATCATAGTTGTCGCAAATCCTGTAGGTATCATTATTATAAAATGAGTTAATGAGTATGACCTTAAGATCGCTAGCAGGATTAAAAAGACAATAAGCAAAAAGATTAAGATAAACACCTATTTTAAAAATCCATACGACTGATGCAAGAAAATTCATCATACGTTACCCTATTATCAATGACATTTTTGAGTGTGTGCGTGATTTAGACACTAGGTATGTTCCTGAAAAAACTTCTTTCTTTTACTAACTGTTTCAACATACTCTTTGTTAATGTATTTGTATAATTTTATTTCTTCCGCTAGCTCCTAATTTTTCAGGCTTCATTTTCAATCATTCAAGAGCTATATATGCATACCATTATCCTTAGAAATAATTTGATAAACACATAATATTAAAATGTGTAATAAATACGATGAAGACGGCCGTTAAACAAACGTATCTCACTGTAGATGATCTCCGTAATTTCTATAGTTTTTCCGAACAGTTCACTTTCTCTAACTCCCAGAGTAAGGTTTATATATATATATACCATTAAATGGAACATAAAGTATTTCCATATTATAAGATACATCTTATCTTCCACCATAAAATCCATCCGATAAAATTTCTTTCATTCTAATTTTCAAAAGATGAAGGTAAAATAATTTTTGGCAGAATCAATGCTATACACTTGTGACCTACATGTGAAATGAAGTATTCAACTATATTCATTCACTATTTTTAATTCGAAATTATTATTAATTATATTCTTAATAGTTAGCTACCAGGTCATCCTGGGAAATCACAGGCGCTACAGGGAAGGAAACTGACCACCCCACCCTTATGTGTGAATGTCACATGCCATTGGGCTTAGTACCAGCTGGGCGAGAGCTCTACCCTCACCTACCAAACCGACCTTCGATTTGATTACGATTCGATTGACCTTCGATTATGTTTAAATGTTAAATGTATATGCATAAATGATATATATATATATATATATATATATATATATGTCCCTTTGACTTAGTAATGAGAGTTCAGCAACATAACTGCGATCATTGTTTTTTATTCAAAAATATGAGCTACCAATATTTTATACTACTTTTCGGGGAACACATTATTCTCTGGAATATCCACTCGTGGAATTAACTGAGGATATTTTGGTTATGAGCTCCAACACAAAACTTTATATTCACGTATTTGTTCAAGGGTATCTACGCATATGGCCATAAATTATCTAAGACTTTTTGTAATGCCACCGTTCTTATATTTTAGTTAAACTATTCCCGCAATGCAAAACTTTACTCTAATATCAACTAAATTCAATAGTTTTATTATAATATTTCCCTTATGTGCTTTTTTGAATGAACAAAGAAAGGGTAGTTCACTTTATGAAATATTTGTGAGTTGTTGCACATTTTATGTTCTACTTTTTTCTAATAGTGTGAAGCGGAACAGAATTTTTAATCGATTGAAGTTAACAGAATTTTTCATTGATTGCTGCTATATTTAGAATATAGACCAGTGATCATAATCAATGATATGGTAGTATACAGGACCGAAAAGTTCAAGGTTCAACTCTCTGGTAAGCCTTTGGATAACATCTCGTGTAATTAATAATCTAAGTTTTCTGGACATTACAACATCGTGGAAAACCGTGATCACAAGGAAATGAAATGCCCCCCACCCCCTACATACGTGAATTTCACAATCTTTATGGGCTAGTTCATTCTAATCCCCACCCTCAGCTACAAAATGAGGTTTGATTGGGTCTGATTCTTCTTACGATGACGATTATCAATTTTCGATTAATAAAAACGATATGAGGAGGTTTCTAACATTTGCACTCTGATTCATTCAATAATCTCCACAATAAAAACCAAAACTAATTCAATTTCAAATATCCAGTGTAAAATAACTTAATTTCATCATTCTCACAGATCACTTTTAAGTCAATTCCAATACACTTCATACCCTTATATTCAAATTTTATTTTATTGGTCGAAATGAACTACTATATAGAGATTAAGAAACATATTTGAAGGAGGATAAACATTACTCACCCCGGGATCTGCAATAGTTACGGGTACGGGTGTCACAGTTGGGCAGGCGCCAAGGCTGAATTTTTGGCCGTTACACTGCTCGGCATAGAGAATTAGCAAAATTGCTAACAAAGTTCTATATTTCGTATCCATATCACAAACGTCACTGTATGTTGGATGAAACTTGAAGATTTTAAATATAATATAAAAGTTAACAGAACCATTAGGCATCAATGAACAAAGTAAAATTATAATTATTACTGATAAACTACAATACAAGTATAATCTTGATAAAATTTTCATGAAGAAAGGAATCAATTGAGAAAAATGAAGTGTTTAAATCCCCGAGTAAACATAATATTAAATTTTTGTTCCACTTTCAATAGTGCGAATCTCTTACTCTATCTCCTATTTTTTTAAGTATACTCTCCTTAAACAAATTTCTTTGTTATGAAATGGAAACAGAAAGAGTTTAAAGAACGCACAATGAAATCGATTATGTTTACCACGTGCGATTGCCTAGTTCAAAGCTAAACAATAATAGTTGTTTATTATGCATACTATTTTGCTAACTAGGTTAAAGCGTATTACCAATCAATTTTATAATATATCTTCCACCACGAAATTACATACTAGGAAAAATATGTAATTAAATGAATCATTAAATGCAGCATTCCAAGCATCAAGGGTATAAAAATTAAAATACGAACAATCATTTTCCTGTGGAAATTAAATGGGTTGTGATCTGATATGAGTTCTGTTGCCTCTTAAAGCGCCGATTTATTTTTAAGCGTCGGTGAACGACATTTAAAATCAATGCATTCGTTTTCCTTAACCCACATTTTTAATAATAAAAACATAACTAGGCATATTATATATTTACCATTTACTAAAATGTTAATACGGTGGTAAAATCGAGAGTTTTGAAATCCTAGATCTTTTGATAAATATGGTGTACAAATACTTAAAAATATAAGTTTTATTCTGCATAAATAGCTACCATTACTGTATTTCAAACTGAAAATTATCCGAAATAACCATATTTGAAAAATATTTACGCCAAGATTTTAATTCACAAATATTATCTCTCGCTTTATGTTTTTTTTAAGAGCAAGTGATTTTGAATTTATGACCTGGCTGAAAAACTAATAATGTGATTTCAATTTTTCTACACGAAAACATCCTCGTCAAATGCTGTCGTAGAACACTATATGAAAACGTACGAGTTAAATCTAAGTAATCTATAGTAATATATAACTCCTCGTTCACATGTGCAATCCGATTCCTTAAGAGTTAGCACGTGCTTGTTTAAAAAAATTCAATCCACTCCTTATCAAATTCACTTATCTATGTATTAGGTAAAGGGTCTCACAATAATTCAAAGATTATATTTCTTATGCACCACATTCTATAAAACATTTTTGAAGACCTGAAAATTCTCTAAATGCCAATCTCCTGGTTGTTTCCAATATGGGAAAAAATTAAAAATTAACGTGATTAAAATAATGTGTTTAAAAAATTAGTGATTGCTTTACAACATTATACAGAGGCGTAAATGTATCAATTAACATATCATAAATAGAGGAATTATGTTTTCTTACCTGTTTCCCGAAGGATCCTCCAAGACGAAGTAAAAGGCGAATGAACTCAATTTCGTCTTTTATAGTGAGAACCGAGGAGAAAAAAATCTCCTCAGCCCAACAAAGCTTACCTCATGCTATTCTCCCACACCATCATTCTTTAGCCTTATTGTTCACGAAAACCCAACCGGTTTGATCGCTTATCAAATTACGCGAATCGAATTACGGAAAAAAATATATATACTGTACTCCGCCTAATGCACTCCAAAGGACCCTCCCAAATCTCACTCATCGCGAACCCAAAGCCCCTAATTATCTTCCCATGCTCCATTATTCTCCTCTCTCCACACTTATATTTAACCATAAAATTGAAATTTTATAACTTCCAGCACACGAAAACTGAGAACCGAGATAACTCTCGACGGAGAATCCCAAAACCGAAAATGAAACATGTTAGGAAGCGTTATACCTCATGTAGGTGACCTGTAAGCGAGGCATTAAATACCATTTTGGGATTCACTATCCTTCACTTTCAGGAATATAAGCCAAATTTTATTCTCAATTTCGTTCCATTAAATTAATCAGTACATAGAATCATGTTTAAATAATCTACTTCAAATCAACTACAGCCGTATAGTTCAGTTTGCTGCAAGGTTAATTGGAATTAAATTGCCTTGTTTCAAAATTTAATTCTTTAAGTAAGTTTAATTCTGTATTTTATTTAATCCGATATAGTATTTCATTTGAGATAATCACTTAAAGTTTTATTAACTTGTGAATTGCGTGTACTTTTCTGTTTAAGTAAATTTCCGTAATAGAAGCCATTTAAAGGATGAGTTCAAGCTTTAAAAAATATTTTATATCATGAATGCAGCTAACTCCTCATTCAGTTTTTCATGGAGTTTCAGAGAAATTTTTCATGTGTCAGGTCTATATTACCTTTCTGATTATTGATCACCTACGGGTGAACGAAAATCCTCACTTAAAAAAAGAGCTTTGTAATTTATACGGTTGCTGACCTTGAGTGGTTATTTTGGCGAAACAAAGGGGTCTTTCTATCTCTGGCATGATCAGAGATCTCCTCCAGTTTACCGTCATAATATCCCACTTCCGAAATAATTAATGGTGACCTCTACAACTTTCTCGTCTTAAAAATCCCACTATCTGATTTCTATCATCAATTACCAACCCTAAAACATTGGCTTGGAGTACCACAACATTATTTTTTATCCGCGTACATGTTATAGGTGGTTAACCCTGGTGGTGGTTACTTGGTTATTAATGGTTTCAATATTGTTTCTTTTTCACGAATATTTTTTCTGCATAGTTCAAATAAAATTTAAAATTAATAGTAATAATTAAATGAATTTAATAATTCCTCTTTTGTCTTCAGACAAAGCTTATTACTTTTATTGATGAACTAATTGACATTTTCAATAGTTTATTTGGTAATATAAATCTAGGGCTTTACACTTTAGACACGGCTGAAGGAAAGAGAATTTTATTTTGCAAGTACAATGAAAAATAAATAAATTTATATTTCTGCACTGATGGTTAAATAAA
>LYUA01000488.1:344523-354904 GCA_002093875.1 Calopteryx splendens | reverse complement strand
CACAGCTTGGGTGAAGCTGAGGGTGCCCAGAGTCATCACCGGGAATCGAACCAGCGCTCAGGGCTCTAACCACTGGACTACCGACACTAACATTTCAACAACCCATGCTACAATTACCCATTCTTCATTTTCACCTTTTGTCATTGATAATAAAATCTAAAAATTTATAACAGAAAAATTAGAAATATTAAGGGATTGGATGTTAGGATGTATTGGTTGTTTATTCTTTCTAGCAGCAGTGCCGAAGAAAGGGGTTAAACAGGCCATTTCTAAGTACTAATTTCACGGTGACTCTAATTCTTGCCACTAGGTATACCTTTGTATTTATGACACTCCGTAGTGAACCTGTTAATAAGAAGTCAATCTGAAATGTAATTATTTCTTAATACAGAGTAAGCGCTGAAGCGCTAAATCAACATAGTTATACGTAAAAAAAGGTTAAATAATACTAGATTTATGATCGGCAGTCTTACTTCCCTTCAGTTCTGTGAAGTACAATTAACTTCGAGACTTGGATCTCTCATGCATATATACTGAATGCTGAAATTTGCCAATTGGTTACCGAAAAAATAGTATTTGATTGCTTTATGGCATATGGCATATGACTTGAGAGTATCTTCGATTAATATTAAAGCTCTACCAATAGCTTACCGACATAAATTCAACTATGATAGTATTCAGACTTCATTGTCCATTTGTATGTGGATTCATTCAGACGCTCAGTCAATGATCCGAGTTGAAAGGTACCAAAAATATTTAGATGTACCTTTATCTACTTGTTGGTTCCTCTGAGATACATTTTCATTGCAATTTACTTTTATTGTTTATTTCCTAATAGTTCCTAGTTTTAAATTTTGTATAGAATTCTTAAACCAGTGAAGACACTAGAACTTGTTTTTAATGAATTCATATTGTAGATAACGGGATCAGTTAAATTTTCTGCTATCAATTTTTCCGCTAAAATCAAAGATTTTTATATGTATCACTATGCCTAAATTTTAACTGGAAAACATTTTTATCAACATGTCATTATTATATTGATTCATATGTCATTATCCAAGTAAGAAAAACGCCAAATAATATGCTTAATATTACACTAACATAATTGCACTATCACATAAATATAAGGAAATCATGAATTTAAGGGGCCTTGCTAAGTATATCTCTGAAGAAAATGAAATTAAGGTCGTAATTTTATGAGAATCAACTAATATATCAGCATATATAACACTATGAAAATGGAATCAGTTAAGCGCAACACGATATGGGAATATCAAAAATATCTAACAAAATCAAGTGACACCTTACCTAGGTCGAATATTTTATTTATATTCTCCATGTGCATCATCCTTACTTTATGAGTCACCAAAAAATACAAGTAAGAGGGTAGAAACAACCACTTATGATATTAGATGATATCTGATTGGTTGCTTTTAAACATTCTTTCCTGGAAAGGCGAATCCCTAAATTTATGTTTGACATATATTTTACATAAGTACATAAAACGTGGGTAGGACACAAAAAAACAGAGTCTTAAAGTGAAGAAATAAGATGACGTAAATAGGTTAGCCTACTACAGAATGTGTTGAACTACTTCAAACCATTACTGGCCACTGATTAAAGCAAGTACCTATGCCTATAAATGTAGAAAACATTTGGGAATTATCCGTAGAATTTGACTTGGTTGTGTCCCTAGCTTGATGATTAAAAGATACTATGTGCTGATAAATAATCTCAATACGCGTCTTTAGCATCCACCGTTTAACTTTTCTATGAGCTCAATGTCGGGAGAAACAATATTTTTTCTGCATTTTAAATCTATTGTTCTGTTTGACGTTGTTGAAGACTCGAAGATTCTATACCTAACTCGGACGTACTTTCATGAGATACTTCAAAAGAAACATAAAATTTATTTCCCCTCATGGCAGATATGATAAATGAATTGAGTTATTCCCGGAGTACTGCTTGATTGAAGAGCTGTTGGGTCTCCAACCGGTTTGAGAAGTCGAAACCTGTCGTTTTGTAGACTAACTTCGCCATCGCCTCTTCAGAGCTCGCCTTCGAGCCTTCGATGTTCGACTACTCATCCCAATTGGAGACCAGAGGACTCTTCATCCAATATGTACTAAATAAGTTCACCAATTGGCAGAGTACAAGTCTAGTGTGCTAGAAATCCAAGTGCTCTAATTTATTTCATTAAGAAAACTATGTGGCTTCCTGTGACTCAAGCTGGTAATTGAAAGCTACTTTAAGAATGAGAAAATTCAAACAAAATATTAAGCTATCATGTTTGTTGTGTGTTATGTTCCATTTTTAAACTCCGATCTCCCGTGAGACGCACATCTTTCTCGCATCATCTTAACAACCAGAACCTGTCTCGCAGAAATGAATTGATACAAGTGTCAGGCGCTGGGGGAATAAGCAAAAAAGAAAATTAAATAACTGATCCGCATACACATAATGTTCCATATTTATCGAAAGCAAACCGCTGTGTTGCCTGGGTTTGATAAGAGGTCAATCCGGATGCTGATCCTCTACGTAGCTCTCACTTGAGTGTGAAGCCCAGGGCAAGGTGTTATCCCTTCGTTGATGGACGCATGAAGGTGAAGGAGACCGCCAGTTGTGAGCGCGGCAGAGAGATGTTTCGAGCCCATCCATTTTGGGCCGAAGGAGGAGAATTTCGAACCATCTGAATTTCGGGGTGGGGTGGATTAGGGGAGGGGTGATGGGCACACGAGCATCACTGCGTACTCGCCGTCGGCCATTTATTAACTTACGGCTGGGTGTGAGTCGGTCGGCCCTTGGGAGGGTGAGGAGATGGAGGAAAATAAATGGCTATGGGTTCTGTGATGGGCAACAGGAGGGCCATCGCCTTGATGGCCGGTAAGTCAGTGAACTCCGCTAGCGATGATATAACGTCATTCCTCCTTTCCGTTGGCAATGGAAATGCGTCCCGTATCAGAACAAAAGCAAAATGATTTCCCGCCGATCTACATGCCATCAAAGGATGCTCTTCTTCCGGGATTTTTATTAGTTAAAAGGTATAAATATTTTTTATGGCCCATGGTTACTTCTTCCAATTATTATCATTTAAATCAAATCATTTTTACAGTTAATTTAAACCCCTGGGAAAAAAAACTTTGAATTCCGCTCATTAAACGTGAAATACTATTTTTGGTTTCTTGCATAAAAAAAACTTCCTACCTTATCTGTTAGTGGTAAGATTATTACCTTTTTATTTTCCAAAAATAAGGTTTATTTGAATATACGCAATTAAATGAAAAAGTAGCTCTCGGCGTTCGTCTCTTAGGTAGAATTCAAACCCACGTGTTTGTCAGTAGGTTCGCTAAGCACCTAATGAGCTAGTGAAGCCCTCGAGACAAGATTGTTTTGGGATAATACATGCTAATACAATTAATCTAACGATCATCAACATATGTAGAAAAACTTCATCGTAGATAGAGTAATTTTAAGATGTTATTGTTATTTTACTGGATAACTCACGGCTTTTAATCTTGATAATCTTCACTTAAATTGTTGTTTTTCTCACCCAGATACCCTGGAAAATTTCCTCACACAGTGGTAAATTCATCAAGAAATTTTAAAATCTTGCTTTTATTCTTAATGGCCATTACAGAAACAGTCTACGGGTAGCAATCAGTTGTTTAGTTATTTAGCTAAAATGAGACATCATTAAATAACTTTAAATGGGAGCCGATTTTGGAATGTGACACATTCCTTTGAACATAAAAACCAGAAGTGTGTGCTTGCTTTTCAGGCTTACCCGTGCTTCGGACATGAAGATTTTTTTTAAATTAAGAGGTATATAACCTATTGAAAACACCGTAAATAATCGTCGTATATTAGTAAATAGATTTTTTATTAGCACTTTTACGAAAAAAAATAGTAATTCACGAGTGCTACCTATGTTCGCGGCTGATACTATGGTTATCAAGACTCAATTATCTTAATATAAACAGAAGAAGCTCATGAAAATGGAAAGAATGGTACTTGGCTATCTTTTTAAGTCCCTTTTGATAGAAAAACAGGAACGTTGAGCCACAACGGTGGCATGCAGTTGTATCTGAATTATTCAATTCTCAAACTCCTAGGTCTCTTGCCAAAATTGATATTATAAAATATATATCCTCAAGTTTGGAGGATTAGTTTACTTCATTTCACAACGAAGACCAAAGCCTACAGTTCTTTTGCCTTTTACTTCGCTTCTTCATTAAAAGTGCATGTTCTCTGGTTTCTCTAATGATTATTGTTCAATTTAATTTAATACGAATAGGACACCTAATATCCTTAACCCCTAGAGAGACTTTTAGAGGTGGAAAAAACCAGGTACTAAGCTCAATATCGTGTTAGATTCACACATTCGGGATTTGCGGGAAACCCTTTACCTGTAACACCAAAGGTATCTCATAAGGCTCTGGTACAGCTGGTACAGGCTCTGGTAATTTCCACAGCTAGGGTTATGCTGTACATTTTCTGGGACACACTCCGTATCGGAGGCCTAGGCCCTCCAACCAGCAGCCGAATGTAGCCATGGTGCTCTCCGTATATATGTCCAATTTAAATGTTTTTATATATTTTTATCAGCAACATACTTTCCAAAAGAAAGGGTCTTAAATGGAGATTTATTGTTAGAAAAAAATAAATTTCATCTTTTTAGTGCATGAAATAAATAATAATTTGAAATAAATTTTAAGTTTCTATACAATAAATTGAAGGAAAGAGGTAACAATAATTCGATCATCAAATATTCTTTCACACCGGTCACTGAAGAGTGGCTGTCGCAACTTAAAAGGGATATCAAAACTGTTCTGAATCAGATTTTTTCACAGGTGGTATTTTCACACCTAATTCTAACGTTATCAGTAAATGAAAATGGTCCTTTCTAATATAGTCCTTTAATGTCTAAAAATCCACTTAATACTTTATTATATATGTGCAAGTAAAGGAACTGGATTGCCCGAAAAAAGAAATCGTGAAAGAGTGACTGGTTCAGAACAATAAATAACTCTGCTCCATTAGAATGCTCAGAAGCTTGTTTCTTTGTTTTGTTCTTAACCAGTGTCTTGCATGGTATTTCACTTTTTTGGGCAGAGTTCTTAGCTGAGTTAGTAGGCATTCATCTAACGAGGAGATACTTTAGTGGCGTTGTCTGGGTTTTAATTTGAGAAAAAAAATATTTTACTATCGCTGCAATTTTCCTGTTTCGTATCGCCACTAATCCTATTCTAGGAAGTCTTTCTGAATAATAGCATAACAGCATAACATAACAGCAAAAGTTCAAATTTGACTTGTAAATCATGTTCAACATGACGCTTTTAAAAACCAAATATTGTTTGGTGTATTACCCAAAACGAAAATATTGGTGTATTTTCAATGTGGTAAGTACGGTATGCAAAGTCAAGTCCAAACAGACCAGAGAGAGACGAGAGAATGAATGAAAGAGGAAAAAACTAGCCTGAAAAACCTTGGCTCACAATTCCTCATCTGAAGTTCACTGACCATCTCTCCTCCACCTTGACCCCCACGCGCTGCCTTAACTCCTCTTCCAAATTCTCTCACAATCGTCTTCTATCTCCCTCCTACACCCTTCGGCTAAATTTTTTATCTCCGAAAATAATGAATGCCTTTGGCACCGCCTACACGCACACTACTTCGCCGTTCCTCACCCACTCACCTCCTTCCTCCGCCTTTACCCCACCCCCAAAACACCCGAATCCGTTCCGCCCGGCGCAAGGAAGGCTCTCACCCTTCTCAGTATCTCTTCTCATAATTAGCAACTCACTGCCAGTTCCTTGCCTCCCTATACATCCCAAGGCACGTAAATGCGCGTGAATTGCTGGCTTGTTTATCATCCTGCTGCTAATCAAATGGCAAACATTACCTCGTTATCGGAAAACTATGTGAGCAGGTATTAGTTTCCATCGCAGAGTGTTCAATTTCTGATCCCACAGTTATGAATTTTTCTGTGCATTAAAATTCTCATTTGAGTGCTGCATAGTTGGCTCTAATGTTCAGTGCATCGTCAATCGGATGTGACGTTAAAATACGGACCACTTGGCGTCTTATCTTTAAGACTACGGTAATGCTGACGTCAGAATTATCTCCTCTCTTTTCTGCTTCCAAAAACATCGTTATCAAATTACCTGCCAATCCTTCACGGAACCGTCGATCACCTTTCTCCAGGAACTACACATTGCTACTCTTCGACGTGAGAGGAAGCATTTGAGTAGATTCTCAAGTTTTGTGACTTTTTTCGTGCAACGCTAAGGGATTCTCTCAGCTTACGAGTGGATTTAGGTATTATTTAAGTCTTGCAAAGTTATAATTGTTGATCGGTTCTCAGGAAATCGCTAATATCAAAGTTCATTCTCAAATAGCCTGCTCTTCACCATGCTGAGAAATTTTCATAATAGAAAAATTTACTATCAAGTCCCAACGACAATGAACAATATAAAAAAATAAAATTTTCCAAAATTCTATGATGCTCAACCTAAATTAAATGAATACAAAATGACCTAGTTAAGCCGAAAGGTGTAATATTTTCCATAAGTATTAAATCACCTTAAATTTAAACTGAACTTAATGCAGGTTTTTAATCATGTTACCACCCGGGAAAAATTCCTCTGGAACGTTTTAAAACCATTATACTTATCCGTCTATCAGAGAATGATTATAACGCGATCAGTTATGTAAAACCGCGGCATTAATCTGAATACCTTCATTGCACCCAGCTCTGATCGGTCATTTCAATGTCATTCCCACCGGGAAAGAACACGTGGTTTTCCTGGGTACCACCATTCTCAGATTAGAGCTGAACAGTCTAATGCGAGAGGCTCCTTTTGTCATGGAATCTACCTTCACATCTTACCCTGCAAGCCGCCGTGTGCAAGGCGTGTGGCAAGGGGCGATAGGTCAACAGCCATTAATGACATTGATTGCACTTAGAACTTTGAGTCCTTCTACATTCGGGATGCTCTAACCTCCTCTGCATGTGTTTCCTACTGTTATACTCACGGTTTGTGCGTGCGATGAAGGATTCCTTATATCTATCTGGTAGTTCAGTAGTTAGAGCGCGGGGCTACTGACCGGAGAGTCCCGGGTTCGAATCCGGGTGACGCCTCTTGGCACCCTCAGCTTCACAGATTAGTTCCTATCTTAGTGGGCGTAACGTAGATTTGATAATTGTTATAATGAACGAAAGTGAAATTTGTAAAATAATATATGTGGATGCTGAAAGGTACCTACCACTTAATACAGTTTAAATAATACAAATGGTGCTTACCCTTACAGTTGAAGTTCATCTTCTTCTTATCTTTATTAATGCTAAGAACTCCACGGGGTAACTTGCGGCTCACAGTCACAAGCAGGTTTTAGGTCTCATTGAGATTGAAATCGTGATAAATAAATTTAATATAAGAATTTGAAACTCACAAAATGCAAAAATTACAGTTAATAAATAAATTAGGCAAAATTTGTACAGGGGTTAATAAGTCCATTCAGTCACATTAAATTAAACATTTGCAGTGAGAATTATATTCTCTGATCCTCTTTATGATATGCCCACGGACACTACTCAAAAAACACTCCGGCAGATATTTTTCCTTCTCTTTCCAGATTTCCGTGCAAAAATGTATATTTGAACAACGATGGTAGAAAATGCCCCTTCCAATAGCAATAGCATTTCCCTGCGTATTTTACATATCACATAATGCGTCGATGGATTAGCTTGAGCTATTTTATGGTCAAAACCTTTTTGATTTCCGCTAAAGATTTACATCCGGGAATAGCCTCCGAAGATGAAAATGAGCAAATAAATGGGCACGTATGTAATGGCGGTGTGAGAGTATGCGGTGAGGTGAATCATCGAGTTGGTCGCTCGGTCGCTCTTCAATGACGGTCCGGGCAGTTCTGCTGGTCGGTCCTGATGAAGAATGCTCGGCTGATTCTGTTGCTGTCGATGACTGAGTACGCCTTTTTCATAACATCAATGCTCGGTGTCCTCTCGCGTGTTAGTAGCCACGCGTTTCCTGCAAGAGTTCAAGGTTTATTCACCGAAATAATTGTGTCAAAATATATGAGGGTGACCAGGTTGACAGTACTGGTTCGATTTTGACGGGATGACGTTGATATTATATTCCAAGTGGTAACACGAATATGTATCTCGTGTTTTGGAAATATAACAAAATTTAATTTTATGTGTGCTGTCAATTCAAAATACTCTCCCTCTAATGATTAGGACTGCATTTTTACGAAAACAGAGATAGTGAGAGAGGGGGGTTGGTCGATTTGCATATAGGGTACGATAATGTGAAGGCATTCACCCCTTTCCTTCTGCATCTGATTTGCGAATGCTTAGTTATAAGCCCTGTTTTTATGAATGGACTGCACGGCTGGTCGCAGTCTACACTAGATCAAGATATATAGATTTTAGACATTCTAAAGCCATGCCACGCTTACCATGCCAATTAATTTTTATCCAAAATTTCCACAGTTAATCCTAAAATACAAGTTTTCTTTTAGTTTTCATCGCTTGAATTTCATGCAATAATGATAATCGAGGAAAAAATTTTTTTATAAAATTTTTCAAGATAATTTTAATAACATCATTTTTCATTACGAAACATGTGGGGAAAAACTTTTAATTTTCAAGCAAGTGTAAGCTAAAAAAATATTTTTTATTTGAATATGCGATAGATCCTGAATTCATGCTTTATAAAAAGGATAAGTTTGATGTTCACTCGTCTAAATGCTCATTGGCCTAAACTTGAGAGAAAAAAAGTTAATATTTGATACTTGGAACTTATTCTTGACTCCAAGTGACAAATTTAAAAATCATTTTTATCAGGATAAAATGTTAGATTTTTCGCATTCATCCTTTTTCATTGCTTTTTCATTTAATGATTGGCGTGTTCACAATGGGTCAGATTGAAATAGGGTCATTCACTAAATGGCCGCTACATGTTATCTGAAATGGATATGTTTTTACACCTGTCCTTTCATAGCTAATCGCTCTTGAAACAACTAAATTTTTTTAATGATTTTATCTCCTCTTCATTTTGTCTTCTTGAGACCTCTTCCCTACTGTTGGTGAATCAGAAAATATTTTTATGATATATTCCGTGATAGAAGCAATCATGCATTTGATTCATATCCATTAAATGTGAGCTATTTTCCGTCTGAAGGAGGCATGTAGCACATTAAAAATATGCATGAGAATTGATTAAAAATGTTGTATTGAATATAATATTTACAATTGTTTTTATCTTTGAAAGATAATAAATTATTTATTATAAATTTTCCTTATGTGTGAGTTCTCATATTTTATAAAATTTAATCCACATGCAAGTACGAATAAAATTATAACTTGGGATAATATTTCGTTAAAATGTCGCAAGCAGGGGAACTGAATTGAGAGCAAACGCGTAATAGGTACTTACTTGTGCTGAAGAAGGCCAGATCGTTACAGGACCAAACAACGGCAAAATTATCATAATCAGTGTCCAAAATCCAATACGGAGCGTCGAACGGCACTGCAAGTATTTAAAATGCTCATGTTAATAAGATAAAAACAAATAACTTCCCATAACATTATAATTATTTTGGCTTCCAATAAGATCTCTGAATCCGAAAAAGCTTCGTAAGAATCAAATGCTTTTTCATGACCATATTGCAAATTCTGGAATTAGCTTGCAATCTTTGATTCGTGAACCTTATACCCATGTATCTCATATTTAGATAGAACAAAAAGCAAAAGAATGAATAAGCACTTTTTTTCCTCAATGCCCAAAGTTAAGGTACAAATATCAGCAAAACATTTCCTTTATTAAGTGAACTGAAGCCGTGTATAGAATGAAAATTATAAGACACGTTAAAAACGTATGAAATTTTACCAAGGAATAAATTCATTAAGTCGACAAGGATACAAAGACTATATTTCTCCATTTCCGATCGAGCACCATATCTGCAAATAGATTTCAGTCGTTTTAGGCATAGAGCCAGAAGAACTTCGAATATATTAAGGCGAATAAAAATAAGGCAAATTAAAAGTTGTGGAAAGAACAGTGTGAGGGTATCGAGAGATTACGGAGACAGGTTGAAATGGGTGTGCTTTACAGGAAGGTAAAAGCACTCTCAGGAAATCAGAAAGGAAAAGCCTTGCGTAGGAAAAGTACTAATAGGAGTAGAAGAAACTCTAGCCAGATGGTGAGAGTGTACATTGCAGAGCTTTTCAGTAAAGATATTAGGTCACTAGAACATGGAAATATAAAATTATGTGGAAGAGGAAAAAAAAAGGCCCAGGCATACTATATTGCGAAATAAAGAAGGCATTGAAGGAAATGAAATCAAACAAGTCTTTTGG
>LYUA01000488.1:282008-292146 GCA_002093875.1 Calopteryx splendens | reverse complement strand
CCCTCGATTTCCTGCCGAGTGCTTTAGCCAGTTAAGCTACTCAGGCGTCCTCTAAACACTTTCAATTTTTGAGAGCTTATGCGGAACAAGATTTTCTTACAAAATACTGTCCGTTTAAAGCTCTAAAAAATTCAGTGTAAAAGCGATGAAGCTAAGGCCTCCTTTAAACGAAGAACGAAGTTAAATCAATGCAATTAATGTCTTAAAGAATTGAAACTAGTTAAAACGCGGTTGTAAAAAATCCCTTACTTGGGATTTTTTTTTTAACTTTTTTAACCAATATTCCTCCCAAATTTCAATCTCCTGGTCCGAATTTAGGTACTTTTTAAAACTCGCTGTAAAGTGTATTCCGACACATTATGCACGAAATCAGATGAGCTATACACACATAGTAACGCTATTGAATCTGAGGACGAAAGAAAGACTAAAGAATGGTGCTTTAACGATGGCAAGGGCCCATACCAACTCACTAACAGTGTTTTTTTTAACCTCGCTCTCCGACTATGTTCATTCTCGTCTACTCTGTTCTTTTTCCATTCCATTCTCATTATCCACTCCACCTCCTCCCTGCCTCACAGAATATCCCATCACTCCCCGACTAACTGTCTATGAGGAAGTTCGTCGACTAATAAAACCACTTCGTCGACTATCGTGCACCTTCCCGGCACTTCGAGCGTCCATCCATCCCTCACGTTGCTCGAGCGCATTTAAAATGATGAGTGCGGTCTTGAAGAGATGCTTCCAAGAAAAAGCTCTGCTCTTCCCAAGGAAAGGAAAAATTTATCCAGTTTGAAGTTCACCTCTGATACCGTAAAACTTTAATTAAGTTTCATCAAGCCACTAATGTCAGGGAGAAATTTATATTTTTTGCGCCAATGTCTTTTGAAGAAACAGTGGCGTATCAAATATATTGTTAACAGTCTCTGCAGCAATAATAATACCGTTTTTTTCATTTTATTGATTAGGAATTTGACAATTTGTTTTGTCTAAGAATAAAATATAAGTGGAGAAATATTATCGGTCGTTGTATGAGAACTTTATTAAGAAAGGAGTACATTTTAAGCAACTTATTAAAAAGTTTTGATATTGTTATGGAATGAAAGCAGATTCATTTACATGGTGAAAAGAAAATAAAAGGTGTCTTCAAGAAACGCAGTATTAGTGGTCGTGCTCAAGGCGTGTACGGTACATTCCGTAGCTTAAAATGCATCATGATTTTCCCAAGCCGTATCTTCATATCATTGCTGCAAGAACAAATTTCACCATACAAACTGCAATAAATTTCTATTTGTATATTAAGCAATTTTAATAATTAATTAATTTCCTATAACGAGCGTCATATTTTTGTTTAATTTGTTTATAATTAATCATTGACCAAAGTTCATTCATTATTAATACTAGATGAATATTAAGTAAATATAATGGTCTGAGTATGATGCACTTCTATTGTTGCACAAAAAATTTCAAGCAACAAATGAAGGCCAATTTATTTGAATAAATATTTAGACAGCTGCTTAAAAATAAATAATCATTAAATACTTGAATTTCAGGGAATAAATACCATTGTGATACTTTTTAGCTATAATTTTTATAATACTTTTTTTCTTTCAGAATATAGCTAAACTTTCGTAAAAAAAGAAAAAACCTTATCTTTATATTATGCCCTATTTAAAGGTTTTTGTTGATAATATAAAAATTCCGTGCACCCTACACAGGTCTTAGTAGTTATAAATAATATCATTTCATTGCAAAACTTCTCCCTTTTAAGTTTTTGGCCTACGGCAATTCTTCAAATTTAAATGGTCCCTGCCTGATTTTTTTAATTAACAAAGTTTAAAGAAAAACCAATGCATGGATCAAATTCAGCCTTGTCTGCGAGTTCTACCACCACATTCCGCAGAATATAATCCCAGGAAAACATCTAAACCTTCACATTTAATGTTTTATGTGCAAATAATGTGACGAGAAATCCGAGTACTCATGACTCAGTTTAGTTATGTTTTAAGTGATTAGGTATGTATGTTTAAACATTCAGTTCATAAATAACACCGATTCACTGGTGTAAACGTTTCATTTTAACAGCATTTAATATTAAAACCTTTTCCAAGATAATGCATTATTCAATACAAACTGCGGTTGTATTGATTCGTATTACCGTACATATAGTATTATCAGTCTGTTTTTCCATCGCGATGTTCTGACGATGCCTTCAGAAAGAAGTTTTAAAAGTGGGTATTCTTTTGCATTGAGGCATTTTTTTAATAAAAATTTCAATGCAGCATTATAATTCATGTTTGTTTCCTTTACAACAAAGAATTTTTTGAAATAAAATAAATGAAATGAAATAAATAATTAATTTTATATCAAATACATAATTGGTTTTTGAATGTAAATTCAGAATTACTGGATTCGAACCCTACCTAAGATGTCGATTGCATCACCGTTCTGTGGTCCAGTGGAATGGGAAGTATAAATATCGAAGGGAGTCACGTCTAATTTATTTAACTTTCACAGCTATCCACCGTAATGCCAACTAACAACGATCTCTGAACCACCTCCTAACTTGAAAACTTAATACAGTGGCTGCTGTTTGCTTGCATGTTAGATAATACTGGGTCCGAGGGTGGCCGTGACCCTGAATAGAAGAGTTGGGCGCCTTTCCAAGGGTGTATTGAAGCGAGGAGACTGCATTTGAGAGTGGAAGGACGTGGCGTGCGCTCAGTAGGAGCGGCCGCGACGAATGTCCATAGCGGACGCTGACCTCACCTGACCCCTTCACCAGCATGCCGCTCTCTCGGACTTGTCTATTTCTCCACCGAAGCCTGCTTATATCCCCCCCCCCCTTGCCNCACGTCTAATACACATGGCCGGGAGTGAAAACCAAGCCGGGCGCGCTCTCGCACGCGCTGGATGTACTACACCAACGAGCACGGTCATGCCGCGACGCCAAGCCATCCTCGCCATTGAAACAGAGCTCGATCAAGGCCGCTTTACGGTACTCTCCCCCTCCCTTCCCTCCCTGCTTTCCTGCGGTCGTTCCTATCCGTTGGAAGGGAGGATTGGAATTCTCATCTCTATCACACGTTCTCTCCCTGAGACCTCCCGTGCCCGCGCTGGGGGGAACAACCGCATTCAGAAAGACTTTCTGGATTAAAAACAATGAGTGAGAAGGAAAAGCATATTTATCCGACCGAAATTAGGAGACCCTAAAAAGCCCCCTTTGTTTGTCACACATGTACTTTTCGAATGATATTAACGTAGTTTAAAAAAGTAAGGGGTAATTCAATGATCTCCCATTTCTACAAATCCCTCGGACCGTAGTGGCAGATGCACTTTGTGATGCATCACCATATTGTTGCTGCAACGAGATCTCAATTTGATGCGGGGACAGTGTTCATGCGTGGCGTTCGCATTTCGCAGACTAATCAAAAAGCTAACACGGCTACGGCTTATGTGTCGAAATCTGGACTTGTTCACTTGACAAAAACGTCACCCAGGCTTTAGTACCAAGCTAACAACTTCATGAGGAGTTAAGGTTACTCATACCAGACAGCGAATGCAATATTAGTTAGAACTGAATGATAGAAAATATCACTTAATATTTAATAGGCGAACTAAGCATGGCCATACCAAATATTTAGCAATATCACTAGCCTCCCTGTCCTTTAAAATGCAAATCCACATATTTAGTTGAGTCATGGCATTCCTCCAAAGGTATAATTGAATTCCTAAAATTTACAGCTTCAGAAAAAAATAGATTAATGGGAAAAAATGGGCATTTGCTATGTATTGTATAATAAAAATTCAAGATAAAGGAAAAAACAAATACATTTAATCTTAAATTTAAAGAAAGCTCTCAATTAACTCACCAAATGTATGGATAAATTTCAACTTCAAGTGGAACAAATGATAAGATAAGCTGAATTCACACCTTCCTTTCCAACTTCAATCAGTTGGCAGCGGATACAATACCAGAAATGCAACAATAATTCTTGGGCTCTCTCAGAGATGTGTAATAAGGTATGTATAATGTTCCTTTTACACACATATATTATTAATTATGAACATTTTAGTTAGTTTCAGGCGTGATTTGGTAGAATTGGAGCGTAAAAATTACCAATATAATTAACAATTTTCTCAAATTATTTCCGCATTATATATTTTGAAATAGAAGCAATAA
Source organism: Calopteryx splendens (assembly GCA_002093875.1). NCBI lineage: Eukaryota > Metazoa > Arthropoda > Insecta > Odonata > Calopterygidae > Calopteryx > Calopteryx splendens. The sequence continues at coordinate 287,966 of LYUA01000488.1, read as the reverse complement.
AAGATGTGAGTCTTCGTTGGATCCAATGTCAACATCTAATTTTGTTCGTGCAAGTGCCTGAAAGAACTCCAAGCATGTCACATTCTCTTGCGAGTGCGGTTATTGTTGTGGTATTGAACTAATGCCCTCTACGCTGCGAGATTGATGGCTGTGATTGAAAAGTGCTGGCTGATTCATCAGTTTTAGTAGATTCTTGATCTTTCTTGGAGCCATACTTACTCCGTTGAACTTCATCGCCATGCTCCAATAACTTGTTCACCGCCTCGTTTTTTAGGCCTAGCCAAAACTCGACATAGTTTTAGCTTTTATCTTTCTCAAAAATTCCAAATACTTTTTTGTCTAGTGTAAAGATTGCCATTAGACGATCTCTTAGCAGATTGGAGAGGAACTCCCTCGCACACACAAGGACTTTCCTGTTAAAGAAAATCATAAATTCTCTCTCTTCCTACTTGCAGGTGCATACTCTTATAGCATCTTGAAAGTCTTTAATCTCTTTTTTCTAAAAGGAAAGTATTAGAGCTATTTGTTTAAAGGAAATAGAAAATCCTTATCACTCAGCTGCCATGGTATGCAGAACGCTTCTCTAGATTCTGATTCTTAATAGAATCTCCTTAATAGAACTGGAGGACAAAATTTACCACTTTTTGAAGTACTAGGGTAGATAAAAAGCTGATTCTAAAAAAAAACCTTTTATGGCAAATTGAAATATGCAACTTGTTTATACTCATCATGTAAGATATTTTTGTGACGCCCAAATATTTTATGATATTTTTTCCAGATATGCCGTCATTGCTCACGTATGCGTCAAATAAGTTAATGTGCACAACATGCTATTTCTCATGCCTGAATATGTCTCCACTCGGAAAAAATACGATATACCCATCTCACATGAAGAAATAAAAATCGCGAACTGCTTCTTTGGATGTTCTATATACGTTCACAGTATAATTTCCGGCCTCTCAATGTCTGGTTCTTATTTATGAGTCCTGTGCAGAGTGCTTATGAATTCATCCTACGTGAGGTTCCTTGTTGTCTAAGTTTATGTTAAATTTAGAAGAAAGAGACCATGTAGGTCAACAGCTCAGATGGAACCACTCTCGCATTGCTCGTCATGATATTTATGAAGAAAAAGTAATTTAATCGTGGTGTTCTTCATATTCTTTAATATTTTTAATGCATAGTAACTTTCACCCAAATGTCGGCAATGAATAAAAATGGATATACATACAATAAGCACTCCATTTCCCTTGAAAAAAACAAGACATTTTTAGCCGTATTTACGAAGGGGCATAGATTTATAGGACAGAAATAACAAGAGAGTTTAATCATCCTCCATTGACCCTGAGCATAATAACAAATTAAAATTCTTCTTTCTCCTAAGGTTAACACCAAAAAACTTCGCTCTTGCCGAACACCTTCGAATATGGTGAGTGGTTTTTACCTTGCATCCCCTTATAAGTGGTAGAGTTTACCTAATTCTATTTCTTCTTATTTCTTTTTAATTAATTTCGTTTTATCAAGATATAATGTTTTTCTAGAAAACTGCCAAAATTAGAGTCTTTCAATACTGTTTTCCATACTGAGTCTTTCTGTATCCACAGGATCTAGGTACTTCATGATTGTTTTGTTAAGAATTTATTCAAATTATTTTTATTTTTATTTAACTTTTCTAAAATTAAAATAAATCATTTTTGTAGATCTGAAGTTTAAATTAAGATGCCAAAGAAGAGAAATTTAGACAGTGAATTTCCATTTTTCATTGATAAACGGACGTAAATTATTTCTTTATGCATTATAAAGGGAATTTTTTGGGTCGTATTTGTAAAAAAATTCGTCGCAGTATACAATGAGTACAATTTGAAAATATGTTATATAAATAAACACAGAAAGAAGTAAAAAAAATTACGGAGAGAATTACGTAAATAATTGTTAAAAGAACTGAATCCGGGTTTGGAAAATTATCAAAACTTTTTTAAAAAGCATACAAATGAAAATATTTCGGCCGTCAGTGCCAGCTAAAAGCTAATAGCCGAGGAAGGTCCATCGTTTACTCTTGGAGAGTTTGCTCAAAGGTGTGTGCTAGCAATGACTGAAAGGGTATTTAAAGACCAGTGGGAACATTTTCTCGTGCGAGCTTCAAGTACAGTACACCAGACTAGTAGAGAATTTAGGATTAGACATGTGCTTTCATCTTAAAAAAAGTTAGTCTAAAGTCGAAAAAATACATACTTACTACTACTAATTTACTAAATTTTCACTAGAAATTGACGACAGCGATGGTGTGAGTCATACTGCTCGGTTGTTTCGTAGAATAGATAAGAATTTTGAAGTACCTGAATAATTAGCTGCAATGAAGAGATTAAAAGACATTACAACCAACGCAAATATATTTGAGTGTGTATTAGAAGCAATTGATGAACTAGAACTGAATTAGGAAACGCTTACATGTGTGACTACAGACGGTGCTAAAGATATGGTCGGTATTAATATAGGATTGATTGAACGTATTAACAAATTATTTTAAATTAGAAACTTACAGAAACCAATGCAATTGCATTGTATCATCCATCGACAGTCTATGTGTAAATAAGCTCTTGGTTTCAAGTCGGCTGACTGTAACATCTATTGCAAAAAATATATCAGAAAAAATAGATTGAATCATCGTCAATTGAAAACTTTCCCGAATGATATTGAATCTGAATTTGATGATTTGGTGTATCACAGTGAAGTACGATGGCTGAGTCGAAGAAAAGTGTTAAAACGTTATCTTGATCTCCGAAATGAAGTTGACATTTTTATGAAAGAAAAACAGAAATCCGTATCCGAATTTACTGATCCCTCTTTATTGAGGAGCCTTGCATTTTTAGTATATAACTGAGCATCTCAATTGTTTAAATGTAAAACTACATGGAAAGGGAAAACTTGCGCTCGAAGTATTTTCTTACCATAATAAGCCTTTCCATGCAAAATTGGAATTTTTAAAACAAAGATACCTACATTAAATATTTTCTCACATTTTTCATGCAGTGACTATTTCTGGAAATGTATGTCGACAGAATTTAGTTTTTGGGTCAAACTTTGTGTTGGCGAAATTACTTTGTTACAAAATGAACTAAGCAACTTATTTAATTATTTTTACTAGCATGAGAGATCCTTTATTTTGTTTTAAAATCCCTTTAGGTTTTGCTGTTGATGATGTTAATGCTAAGAGAGTGTATAGATTTGCAAAATGATGTTGCACTAAAATTACTAATTCAAAAAGAAAATTTAATTAGGTTCTATTCTTTATTGTTAGTAATTACTTACAGCAATATTAATAATTTCGCAAGAAAAATGATCTCCATATTCGGTAGCACCTATATTTGTGAGCAGGCATTTTCCACAATGAAGCATAGTATTTGGACAGCACCGCTCAAGATTGACAGATAATCATATGAAAGATTTAAAAAATAGGTGTTTCGAGCTTAACACCAAATATTGAGGAATTAATTCAAAGATCAACCAAGCAAGCACATTCTTCCCATTAATGCTTTTTAATACTCATGTAATGCTTGCATTGATTCGATAACACCTTGATCCTTGAAGTCATTTTTAGAATTGGACTCGAAAATAATAAATAAAAATGCCTATTTTCTTGAAAAACAACCTTTGCTATCCCTATTTAATTATTGTCACGTGTTTGAAATCTTTTAATTTCTTGAAAATAAAAATATTTGCATTTATTCATCTCTTATGCTCATAATGCTCTTACTATTCTATGCATAGTTCCAGGGAAGTAAAATAAAAGACATTTTTTGATCCGGCCCGCCTGGCATTTTTTATGTACTAATGTGACCGTTCTCTCATAATATTTTGGGACCCCTGTCCTAGACCAGACAGAATTCGGACTCATATCCCTGGAATACCGTCCTATTCACAGTGTAAGGAGACGCCGTATTAGCGTAGTTGGCTAAAGCTCTCGACCGGAAATTGATGCATTCGTGTTCGAATCCCGGACTAGGTGAACGCTGTAAAATTCTTGCATTTGTATGTACCTACACCCAGGGAATGACTTCATTAGAGTAACTGTCATAGCATATCAATCAATATCACACTGCAGTTGCAGGATCAACAGGTCTTCAAATTTTCATTCTTGAATAAAAGCTCGTATTTTGGGACCCAAAAACTTTTTTCTTGAATTTTGTATCATGCGGGGAAAAAATGTGTCCTTCCATTAATGAGATACAGTAGTATTTTTATTCTACATATATTGAAAATCTAACTGATGGAAATCATTAGATGTTGCACAAGGCAACCAAACTTAACTATAATATTAAATTCAGTCCAAAGGAGAAAATGTGTTTAAAAAACTATGAAATCAGGACGACAGAAATGTTTTTATTGTCTTGTTACGCAGCGTTTTTGTGGATAATTACGTAGTGTATTAATGTCAATACGTAATATCGAAGTCCTAATACAATTAATTATCGCTTAAAGAAGGCGTTTCTCTTTTCTCTCTACCCATTCTACTCATGCCTTGCACAATGCGTTGCAGGCACTGATGCTGGCATACCCACCAACATAAATAGCATTTTCCACAACGTGATTGCCTAGTTGATTATATTGTGTTGCACTCATATTTTTCTCATGTTTCTCGGCGATCTGCGCTTGTACTATAAATACCATTTTTCATCAAATTCGTGACCTTTGCCACGAAAAATGAAGTAATCGCCCTCTTTCGCTAAATGTTAGACCTTTTACCAAAATGACCTAAATGTGTAAAGGTTTAACTGCGAGAACCAAAATGAGGTTTGACGAATATTCCAAAATACTTTGTTGAGAATTAACCATTTACTTTTATTTCACCTTCCACAGCCACTCAACAGATCCCACCTTGGTATTTTCTCGTTACCTTCCCCACCCCAATGCTGTTGGTCCTCATGCAACTCATGAGAGGCCGATGACGAAAGGTAGAGTTCTAATCCCGGATACCATTCGGTTACTGTTGCCTCAATAGTGGGAATAAGCCGCTCTGCGTGAAGGAGAAGTTGAAATTTGAATGGGAAAGGCTGTTTGAGTCGTATCCTAAACCTCACAACCCAAAGAGGATGGTAGACGAGATAGCAGAGTTTGTTGGAGAGAAGAATTTGGGTTTTAGAAAGGGAAATTGAAGAAGAGACAGAATTTAGCTATTAATAACGATAGGAGAGAGGTATCTGGATAGGGACAAATAATTAGGTATTCGCTTTGTAGACTTTGAAAAGGTTTTTGATAGAGTAGACTGGATGAAACTAATAGATATTTTGAAAAGGAAAGAAGTGGACTGGAGGGAAAGAAGACTGATTTCAATGTAAATATGGACCAGTGTTCCCATTCATTGTTTCCCCCTTATCTGTCCTCGGCATCTCCTGATCTCCCATCCAACTTTTTGACGTGGTTGAAATGTACTAACAACCAAGTAACGTGGGGGTTTATCTACCTTTATAACTCTATAAAATACTTCCAAATTCTTACTTATGATTTGGCAAGGCCCAAAACAAGGGGATGAATATTTCGGTCTGTTATCCTTTATGGAGCCATACCACCTCCCATTCCCTGAAGGGGTTGCCAAGGTACTGATGGTTGTATGCAACTTTTTTGGCGTTGAATAGGCACTGTCATCTCTCTCATGAGATCGGTTTTTCAAGCTCCTCTCGCAATTAAATCACGTAGTCCGCTTCTCCAAAATGCCCTACCTCCGCTTACTCATTAATGATTCCCCACTCCAATTAAATCGTTAGGCGAACTTATTTCCTAAAATTCAGGAAAGAGGACATGATTCTGACATATATTCTGGAACGAGGCAACTTCATATCATGGCTGAAAAATCAAGTCTGGGACGTGGAAATCTATCAATTAGCTGGAACGAGACATCCTAACAAAATATACAAGCCGGAATGGCTAGTGGCAAAACTACCCCCCCCCCTCCCGCCACACGCC
>LYUA01000488.1:266775-277615 GCA_002093875.1 Calopteryx splendens | reverse complement strand
GCGGACCCCGGAATTAGTGGAAAACTAAAAACCGGGGGGGTGGCGGAGGGCCCGCGGGGGAAATCCCCCTTACCAGCTGACTCTCCTGGTGAAAAACCCCCCGAAATGGATGGCCTTCATCTCGGTGGCAACGCCGATACCCTCCTCGAGGATTGCGGTTCTCGCCCGTTTTACCCACAGCCGGATGTACCCATCAAGTTTGCTCAAGAAACAGTCTCGCACGAGGGTCTTCCTCGCACCCTCGGGTCAAGAGGGCCCGCGCCGCCCAAGGTCCGTCGTTCAGATTGCGATGTCTTCCCCAGGATGCCATGTCACAATGGAAAATCACGCCTTTCCTCTCTCACTTACCTTACTCGGGTTTAAACACGGCCCCGTAGGCCTCCCGCTTCATTTCGTGATTTTTCCGGCTCTCCTACGGTAGATAGCGAAAAGCAGCGATAGCATTCCCCAAAAGTCTCAAGCGTGGAGTAATTTCCTCCTTGGCCCACTTATTTCATTCGGCTGCACTTTCAAATTTGGAGGAACTAGTCTTCCAAGTCCCTTGCACCACTGAACTCCTTCGGCATCATAATGCTCGCAATCATTGCCTCCGCCGAACCGCACGAGAAAACGCCCGTATCACCTGCGTTGAGTAATATTTGACGCTTAGATATTTTTTTCACTTGAAGTAGTAGTAGAGTATGTTCAAAAGTCTATGTTCAAAGGGTGCGCTGACAACAAAAAATGTCATTTTTAACCGCTATGTCAAGCCTTAAAATATTACATATTTGCTTGGATAAAAGCAATATATTCTGTGAAAATAAAAATACATATACATATAAAGAGGTATTAACTGAATATTTTTTTTAAAGCCTTGTCTCTTTTAAAAGGAAAATAATGCGGCTAAACCATCAGGTTCGTCTCCTAAAGACGGAATCCGGGTCTCCCCTAATGTCCAGTCTGTTGCGAACTTCCCTGTACTTTACACACTCCGTCAGGAGGTACTAGACCCTGAAGCCTTTGGTAGAAAGCACTTCTTGAATTTTATAACCTCTCCGGTTGTCACTAGCGTTCGAGTAACGTGTAATTTTGGTTGTGCATGCCTGGTGTAGAAATTCCATGCCACACACTCTAGTGGTGGCTCGCCAGGGTATCATGTAGATGAAGATTTACAACTTTTACAAACATGAAACTGGAGTAGGAGAAATGGTGGACATGACTACCATAGATAATATAGCTGTGATTTCCGAAAGCGAAGAAGAGCTCCAGTGGATACTTAGCACAATGCTAAATCATGATGATAACTCAGCAAAAGACCAATATTCTTGTTTGCAGTAGGAATAAAGTAAATAGTACCAAAACATTTTTGGGAGCAACGCTATCTTAGAAGTAAATGAATTTAACTACTTGGGAATATAAAATCACAAATAATGAACGTAACTCTATAGAGGTTTTTTTTATCCCGGGGAAACTACTCGCGGCAGATTGCTTCACCAGAAAATAAGTTTCCTGCCAAATTATTCTCTACCATATATCTCTTTATCCAAGATATCCTCTTCATTTAGTGCTTTCTCACTCCATTTAACCAATCATCTTTTAGCCATCCTTCTGGTTCCCATTGTAGAGCGATCCATGAAGTTTTACCGTCCTTCCTCCTAATAATGTGTCCGAATAATTTCAATGCTCTTACTTCTTTAGTCTCAGTTAGATATAGCCTTCTCAACATCCATAATTCCTCTTCTCACTCTGTTTTATCCTTTCTTTTTTATTTATTTGCCGATCTCATTGATTAGTTTATTCTTGTGTCTTCTATTTTGTCGTTTTGGCCCATTTAATTTACATGTTTCAGCCTCATAAAGCATTATACTTTCTACTCTTGATTTATGTATTATAATTTTTGTTTTATTAATGCTCCCTAGTGGGGAGGGTAGGTAAAATATTACTGACTGTCGATATAGTCCCTTTCAAAGGGGCCTTGTTTGGAATAGTGAAAGCGGGCCCGGGGTATCACTAGACTTTGGTTTTACTGGTGACATACTGACGAAAATGCACCAAAATTGACCGGCAGAGTGATTTAACCGTTAGTGAGGATTACTTTAAAATGACACAAGTAATAAAAAGAATGGTAACATGGCATGCCTTGAAGAACCTTGGGCGATAGAAACCATGATATACGGCGGAAAATGAATGAGACTGGCCTCTAAAGAAACGGACAAGGTGATACCAGAACTATTGGTGCTTGGAATGTGGGAAGTGTGTATGGAAAGGAGCAAGAGTTGGCGAATAAAATGGATGACGGAAGAATGGATGTCTTGTTTGCATGTGAAACTAAGCCCAAAGTGCTTACTGTGGTAAAAATGTTCGGCAATGGTCACTAACGTAAACCTTAGTATCCATTGCAGTTGGGGTGCAGGCTTGAATCTAAATGAGAGGGCTTGGATGCATGTGAAGAAATTCGAGCTGATGCCCCGTAGGTTTCTCTGGATTCGCACGAAAAATGGAATTCGAAGAGTTGTGACTGTAGCTTTTTATAAACCAGCGGATGGTGAGTTCTGGCGTAATTGTAGAGAAGTCTTGAACGAGTGTGACTCCGGAAAAATAATAACAGTATTAGGAGATATGACTGATTGGGTTGGTATTAGAAGAGATGCCAATGGAAAAGTGGTAGGGCTTTTTGGCAACCTCCGCGTGAATGATGATGAGAGAGCTTTTTGAGTTTATGAATGGAAAAATTCTTCTGATACGTGGATTAATCATTCATCAATTCATTTGTATGCATAGCAAAGGGGTTATTCTAAGAGTATGGTTGATTTAATTTTGTATGATGAGAGGCTGAGGGCGTTATTATAGTATATGAATGCAGTGAGAAGTGCTGAATGTGGAACAGGCCATTGTTTAATAGTTTCAAAAGTAGATTTTAAGAAAAAATTGGTTGAAAGGAAGATTTGAGCACCAAATAAATTAAACATTGAAGCAGAGAAGATACCTATAATACATAAATATAAAAATGCGATATGAGTGTATTGTTGAGTAATGAACTAAATTCGAATCCCTAGAATTTCTGTGCCTCTGGATAGCTTTAGTGGGGTAACAGTGAGAATGAGATTGAAGATAAATGCTATAAAAACAAAATCTGTCGTGTTTGATGAGGAAAATGGGAACAATTATTGTTTAGTGATGGTAAACGGCAAGATCATTGAACAATTGGATGCTTTTGTGCATTTTGGCAGGATATTTACGAAATTTGTTAGGATAGATGAATAAATGAAAGACATTCACATTTAAGCAGGAACGTTATTTTCATGCATAGAGTACATACATAAAAAATGGAATGGGTGCCTGGTAGTGTATAAAGTGTACTCGTCCTCACATTATTGCATACCGTGATTCACACCGAAGGAAAACTTTCTGAAACATGAATGAACAGGACGAATGAACAGGTTGAGCGTAAATGTGGAATAAATGCGGTGGCCAGGGGATAGTTGATAAGTGTATACATTAAAAGTAGGAAAGATAGAGTGAAAAATAAGTTGGCTAAGACAGTGTATATATTGGACACAGTTTTTGACATGCATGAAAGAATTGTGATAGGTTGGTATGGTCATTGAAAGATCGGTTGTGAGTCGACTCATCAAATAGATGTATGAGAGGAGAGAAAATGATTTGAGAGTCAGGAGTACACAGAGAAAGTCATGAGTGTGGTTAAAGTGACCCTCAAGGCTAGGAATATTCGAAATATCAGTAACAAAAAAGCATATATGAAACAGTGCATGAATATGGCAGTGATGAAAAAAGTATGGAAGGATAGGGCAGTATGGAATACATTTATAAACGACCACTTTCGTTTTGTAACTTAATACCAGGATTTTCTTGATTGTGCTTGGGCACCTCGAGAGGGAACAGTGTGAAGGGCCCTATCAATAATGTCAGTATTTCGTAATAAGGGGCTCAGTATTCCAATTACCTTCCTGCCCAGACATATACGTTTCTCAATTTCGTTTTTTATCCCTTCTTATCCGGAGGGGGAGAAATAAACAGACTACGAACTTTGTAGGCTTGGTGCTATTGTGGAATGATGGAGAAAATCGGAGAGTGGAATGAATGAATGAAGAATTATTTCGAAGGACTGGGGAGGTACTTATTGAAACATTTAAAAAGAAGAAGGGCCAACCTAATAGGCCATGCACTTTGGACTGATGAAGAGAATAATGGAAGGAAAAAAAGAAGGAAATAATCACTGGGGAAAGTATTGCTTTGAATACATGGAACAAATCTTGGAATACATAAACTATGTTTCTGTGAATTGGAGACGTAAGAGGAATAGAAAAATGCTGCCAAACAATTGGCTGTTAAACTAAGATGAAGATGCTAAAGATGTTAGACGTGTTACTCAAAACTAACTCAGCAACCGTCATTCAGCAATAAACATTGACAAATTAATTTAACCATTGTTGACTTAATACCATATAAAACGCTCATTCTTAATTATTTAGACTAAATTCCAATTGCTGTGAATTGTGAAATATAATGCCTAATTAAATGAAAGAAGTGGAAAGGCAAGAGTTGTATGTACACTTATGCACAACGTTACCACCGATGGCCATCTCAAAGTTGAAAAGATAGAACATCAGTCGCAGAAAGAACGTGTATCAAACTTAACCAACATACTACAGGTGTAACCTTAAAAAAAACTAAATTGAAACCCAGAATTTGGTGGTAAACCGAAAGGTTGAAAACTTCTGACGGGCGTAGACTGAATATGCAAAAAATCAGGTGATGTATCCTGCGACATAGGCAATAAGTTATATATTTTTATTTACGTGGGCACTTTGGCTTGAAAATTACAAAATAAAATTGAAATTGAAATTCCAAAATAAAATTGAAACTGTCAGATTCGTAATTTGTGTTAAACCCGAATATTAAATATTGCCTTTATACCAATGAGACCAAGCTGAGTTATATGCCATTCAGGTATTCGCTGTACAAATTCCAAATTTTTGTTATTATGTGAACAGCATATTTTAAGTTGATAATCAATTACATAAAATACTAAAGCATACGCTTTGCATTTATTATGGTCTAGTAATACTAGTTAGGCGGAAGAGTTATTTCAGTGAGTTTTGATCTTTTTTATTCAAAACTCTGTATATGCAGAGTTTTCTCCACTCAACTCCTTCCAGAGTTTTAAATAAAAAGAGAATATTGAAAAGATTTTTCTTCTAAGCTGACATAACCTAGAAGAAAAACCTCTCCATCTCCAGCTTCACTTGATATTTTAAAACTTAAAAAATACACTAATGTTAATGTGCACAACATAGAAATATTAGATCTGTGGCATAACCTGAAAATAATTTCAGGGCTAATCATGCTGACTCTTCACTGCCCACCACATTGTATTTGAAGAATTCATTTCACCCATTCAAAAGCTAAATCTATATATTTGTTATTGGCTAATTGGAATTTATTTATGTTAGTTTTTCTAGGCACAAATGAAAAATGCACTTCGCATGAAATTTCAGTTAGCACTCAACTAAGTCAATTATTCTTTTGGGAGTAAAATTTAGAAGGTGGCTTTTAGCATAAGTAGCCACCTCCCACGTGCTTTGCCACTGTCTAAATTATTCAATGAAGAGTCAAGTCCATTGCATCCAATGGCATTATGCATCAAGTAATTAGAAGTTTAGTTGACTGGAAAGTATTGCCATTTTCCATCAAATTTATGAAAATATCCAGTTAATTATTAATTTAAAAAAACGTTATCTGATTTTCAGGTTGAGATATTTCATGCAAAAAATTGATGACTAGCTTTTGGAGATAAAAAATACAGTAAATTGTTTCGGTGTTTCATTTCCAGTAAAGCTTATTGCAATAAACTTCATTGTCAGAGGATCAAAATAGCTACAATTAAGACAAAATAATTTTCAATTCCTTATTATGTATTATGGTATTTTTTGTGATTCTAAAATTATAATGTTAACATTTTCATTTTACAGTGAGCCAAATTAAAATCAAAGAGGAGATAAATGACCCTGCACATCAAATGACCTCATTGTGCATGGAGTAGTCATTTATAAAATTAAAGCAATATGCTTGGAGCTCTCCAATATTCAGAAACTTTTAATTGAAGTGAAGACTGTGTACTTCTTTTGTGTCTCTAAAACAATATCAAAAGAAAAATGAGTAGAAAGGAGGATGAAGTTTATAATGACAATGGGTCCATATTGGCTAAAAAAGGAAATTCAAAGAATGAAATGGAGTTAAAATCAGTGAAGGCATCTGTTATTGATATTAGTTTCATTGAAATGATTTTGAATGCTATGGGCAACATCATTCATAAATTTTCCAAAAGGAAAAATTTAAGAGAATATAATAATCAGTTAATAATTAGTAATAAGCCTGATATAGCAAAACAAATTTCAAAAAACAATGCATACATAAGTTCTCTATTTGAAAGTACAGGGAAAGAGTACCCTGCCAAAACTGATGAGTTTCTTAAGTATTTTTCCTCTGAAGAATCCATGTGTTCATCAGTTCAAATAGTTGAACTAAGCCCAGACTTCTTCCTTGAACTTTGGAGGAAACTTTTCAATTCCATCAGATGCTTCAAAAAACATAAATTTCAAGGAGATTTTAAAGGAGAACATATGGTAAATAAGTTTGTGATTACTGTATGCTTTTTTGACTATGTAGGTTTTGTACCTATCTCTTCCAAATTATGGTTACAGATGAAAAGTATGCCAAAACTTTGCGTTGATCACAAAGTCATATAACAAAGGGCACACTGAGAGAGGAAGGTAATATTCTAGACAACTTTAAAAAGTTCAAAACCAAATCTGCACAATTAAAATTTTGATTATCACTGTCAATCGTAAAAGGTGCCAGTACACAGCAGGTAGTAAAAAAATATTCACCTACTACTGAACACACGAAGTACCCTCTTGGTACCTTCATCTCTATCTCTCTCTCAGATTTTTCTGATTGTATGTCATTTACTATCATTAGCATATATAGTTAATCTGGAGGATGCCAAATTGATTACATTTATGGTACTAATGGTTGAAAAGGAAATTAAAACTCCACAAATGCTCATTGAAACACAATTTTTGCCATTTCTTGACAATCAAATGATAAATGATGCCAAGGAAAGCAAAATTTGGTGCTCTGTCCATAGTGCAGTCCAATTGTTACAGCCTTGGGTCGATTTAACCTATTCTTTTAGGAAAAGGAAATTCTTTGAGTTAAACCTACAAAGTCATCAATAAGTAGTTTATTACAATTTATCTCTGAAGTTCTGACTCAATCTAATTTAGTAGCTAAAAACATTTTTGCAGGAATTATAATATTCAAAATGCAAAGACATGAACTATTCAAATTGGTGGATAATTAAATATATTGTTGCTGTTGACTACACTATGCATGGGTATGGTCACCACTTTTTCCAGTCAATCATATGTTAATTTCTGAATTTCAATCATGTATATAGATATTTATGGTACATCTATGAATATATAAACATATATCTATGAATTTTATAAAGCAACTTTTAAAGATGGAGGTAGAAGGGCCATTTGGTGTGTGAATCAAATTTAGAATTGCCAAAAAACTATCAAAATTAGAATTTTGTGAGTTGTAAAGACATTATGTCTTTTCAACTTACAAAATTGCTTTAAAATATTTAAATATATTAGATTTCTCAATAAGTAATGGTAGTGCTTTCAAATTTGGTGTAACATCTGTGCATCAAACAATTCCTTATTCCTTCCTTTTCATATTGATGTAGGTTGAAATTCCAGGTGATATAAAAAGAAGTAAATTGCATCTCGATCACTCCTACAGAAGAAATTGAGAAGCAGAATCACATACCACTTGTTTGACCAGAAACCATTTCCTTAAATTCAATGGGTGTACCATATCATGGTGAAGGTAGCACCACATTAGGGACAGTAAATAGTAAAATGGATATAGGACAATAACTACATTTAGGTCAACTATACTGTTCAATAACATGCTATCAGGAAAGTTGAATCATTTATACCCTCTCCTCAATTGCACTGCAGCTGGTTCAAATTGATGGGTTATCTAACCTGGCTCAGTCTGGAGTACCAATTAAAACTTTGTATCAAGAAAGAAATAAAATCTGGCATGGCTCAGACTGTGACAATGACTATTTTTATCACAGCTTTTCTTAGATGTTTGGAAGGATTTTAATGTAGTTATGTAGCAGTGACTCAAAGGTATCACAATGATGTCTGCAATAACTTCTGAGCTATATAATTCTTCATATTAACATTCATATTAACATGCTGCACAAGGATGATGATAATTCTCATAATTACAGTCCCATGTGCTCCAGACATGTCATGAGAACTTTCATCATTGAGGCCCATCAATTTAAACTTTCAGTCTTAAAATATAGGTACCAGAATAAATTATTTTGAAGGATCAAATAACCTGGTGTGCAATGTGCTTTGCCTCCCTATAAATGTTATTTCGTTACACCTTCTGCTAATATTTCACATGTATTTTTAGAAAGCCAATAGGGGTGCCAGCTAAAATTCTTCTCCGATGTCTCTGCTCCATTACACAAATCTTTACAATTGAAAGATTAATGTGTTCATCACAAATAAAATGAGTCAAAATAAGATTTTATATGTTATTTCAGATGAGCAGTATAAACAAAGGGGAATCATCTTCTAAATTAAATCGACTGAAAGAAGTGGCTCATGCATTAGAGTCAGGCCTACGTACTCTGGCAAGGTTTACACCAACATTTCACTCTAAGCTTAGAGAGACAAAGGATTCAATTCTTGATAATAAAGATATTCAATCAAATGTTGATCAATGGAAAATTAAAGGAGATGCCCATGTAATTTCAAAGTTGATCAGTGATTTTCTAGATAGGCATGATGCTGCTTTACTACCCACATATCACTTGCCCCATATTCACCAAGTAAGACTAGATGAAGATGTGGATTCTAAAGTTTATGCAGCTGATGAAGATGTTCAGAAAAACATGGCAAGTAAAAGGGCTCATGAAATGACTACTTGGTTATTGTTTGTTACTGGAAAATGTTGATTCGAAAAAATTTTTATGTCTATTAACCTACCTGACCTACCTTGTTGTGTAAAATATGCCAGTGGTTCAATCTTTTGCCTGACTTTATTTATCTTACTATATTATTTACTTATATTGAAAATATAAATTGATTTAATTCTTAAAGGAATTCAAGTGGAATCACTTTTGCAAACACATTCTCAAATCATTCAAGTTGAAAATAACAAATAAGTAAAACAAAATTTGTTAAAAAAAATATATTTCATTTTTATTATGCAACTAGTAGTATTTATATTTTATTTGGAACAAAGTTTTGGCAATATTAGTAATAAATAAAACTCAATATAATTCAATAAAGATTTTGCATGTCCAAGTGTATGTAGTGATTATTTCTAAGTATTGATTAATAATATATCTAAGTAATAAGCTTAACTAATTGAATTATAATAATGGAAGAGGAAGTGTCTACACTGTCTGTGTAGAAGCCTACACAGCCCAAGTAGGTAGCTGTGGAGGATATGTGTGGGGCTGCATGACTATTTAGCCAATTGACCCACCTTATGTAGGCACTTCCCCCTAATTATGATTTAAGTTATATGTATATATATACCCACTCACTAAGGATTATTGAAAGACATAATATTTTAATATGAGCATAACCATTTTATGTGGTATATTTCTATTTAACTTAGAAGATTTGTCTGTGTTTCTGTAATAAACAATATCCATATTTAACTAATATATTTGAGAAAGTATAATATGTCTAGACACCAACCAATTTCAAGTTTTACTCACATTAAAATGCGATAAATATTTTATTTTAGGATTTAGGATCATTCCATTCCTCTTGGAAAGAGAAAATAAGAAATGAGAATTTTATGGACCCAAAGGACCTTTACAATTATTTGTGGCAATCAGAGGAAGGTAGAATTGGAGGAAATACATTTAAATGCAGCATTATTATGGTAAATATTCATTAATCGATGGTAGGGATCTCTCATATTCTCTATTTATATTATATAATTTTTCTGATAAATATGATTTTTAAAGTATTGAATATTGGAAATAAGACCATTTTGTCAGAAATAATAATGTGTAAATAATAATTTACCATAATTTAATCTATTTTCATATCATAATCAATTTTAAATAGATAATTCAAACTTTCCTAGAAGAATATGCTGTGCAATGGGATGATATTCAGCACACCCAGAAAACATGTAATAGAAGCATGGATAAAGATCCAAAGAGTGGAATACAAGAAAATGCTCTTAAATATTATCCAAAATGCTATTTTTGTGAAGAGATTTGCCTTGAAAAATCTTCTGTAAGTAGGTCCATTTATTTTATCCCCAAATTAGCTCATCTCAGTAAATTATGAAAGCTACCAAAACAGTCATTTGCAACAATTTCCATGGTATCTATACTAAAGAGACATCTTAGTGCAGATAATTTTTTTAGACATTAACATATTGTAGGGAAAAGTTAGTAACTTTAGTCTGCTGCATTATGCAACTACTCAGGGATAATTTTTATGTTATGTTGAATGAATGAATGAATGAATAGCTTTATTGATGCTCTGGGGTAACCCATTAGTGCAAGTAACTGTAAACAAATTGCACATTCTGCTCAATATATGCATAGTACATCCATTAACTTAACAGGAATTAGACCATTTTGACCAATTTTGCCGGCCTCGGTGGCGGCGGGGTAACATCCACGCCTGCCAATCCTAAGGTCGCAGGTTCAAATCCCCCCTAGGTGGATTTTCATCCACCACCCAGGGCATGGATGTGTGTGTTTGTC
>LYUA01000488.1:215273-226745 GCA_002093875.1 Calopteryx splendens | reverse complement strand
ATCACAGTAATCAACCCGAAGGTCGGTTTGGTAGGTGAGGGTAGATCTCACCCAGTAAAAGCCCAACGGCGAGTGAAATTCACACATCAGGGTAGGGGGTCCAGTTCCGGTCTCTGTATCGACTGTGATTCCCCAGGATGACCTGGTACCCAAAAATGATACACAGCTTGGGTGGAACTGAGGGTACCCAGAGGCGTCACCCGATTACGACCCAGGCCCCCCGGTTAGTAACACAGCGCTCTACCCACTGGACTAACGCACCCCTTTTTCATTAACGTCATCCAAAATTAGCCTAGCAAAAAATGTATGTTATTTGATCAAACTAAACATATGTGTCTAGTATAGGGAATATATCTGTATGTGTATGTAGTAGAGGGGAAATTGTGAATAGGTTGTACTAACTCTAAGTTTTACATTCCACTGGTGACGTTATTTTGTATATTCCCTCGCTTATTATTAAAATAAATAAAAATAATTGTTTCTGGATTTTTAGTCTACCTACTCATAGATATTCGACACCCTGTGAATATACGCATCTTAATAACCACATTTTAAAGGAAACAGTACAATGATTAGTTAAGTCATTCCCTCTTAAATAAATGTCACTAAAAACATAAACCGGTACCTACAATGCACAAAGAACTTTGCGGAAGAGTTGTTATTTGCCATCTAAAAAAAAATTTAACCCCTCTTAACAGAAGCGTCCAAATAAAGCTTTCATCTTTATGACCTTCCTCGAGGATTAATGCTGTCCCGTGACAGTGTTTATCTTACAATAGCCCCGTTTTTTAGATCGGGACCGGTGCTGACTCTCATAAAAGTCAAATTTATATTTTATCAGTGTTGATTTTGGAGCAATTGTGGATGCAAAAAGAGTGGCGTACTACGACACCATAGTAGATCATGATATAGAAAAAGATGAAGACATAACTCTGGATTTGGCGTCCATCAACGACCGAGATTTGCCGCCTCCCCCTCGGATGCCCAGCACACTCGTTAGTGCTCCCGCAGCATCCGACACGGCGACGTCCACGCGTGTTGCGAAGCATTTATTCCTTCACCGTGCACTTCTTTCAATTCCACGTGAATGCTAACAGAACTCTGCCAATTTTATTTTCTATCGCATTTTATTTCTTTTTACGGAGTTTTTGTAAAAATTATGTATTTAATCATGTGACTCGATATTTCCATTGTCTATTATTAATCATGTTGAAGTATTAAAAAAATAATTTTGTGCTATATAGTTATTTATCTTAATTATGGATTTCTTTCTGTAAGTTCATTCATCCTGAACTCTGCCTGCTTAGACTGGGAGAATTGGAGTCACGTAAACGGGCCACGGGGGCCATCTCAAAACGGACCCTGCCATCCAAGTCCCAGTCATTCTATCCTTCAATCTGTGTAGCGATTCTGACACGATCTCTTTTCGTAGATTGTATACGTGCCACTATCAAGCACGTTGCGAGTGCTGTTACCGCCATTTTTTACAGCCCTAACGGTTTGCCGATTATAATGGCTTACTCATTTTGAGTTGACCATACCTATTCTCGGAGTTCTGACTATCCAATTTAGAAATGAATCTGTATTAAAAAAGCTTGGGTTTAATTTTTAATTAAGAGTTTTACAGTACAAGCACTCCAGTCCTGCAGTATTTTATACAAGATGTAGCTTTAAAAATTCAGTTGGATGGTGCAATTACTGACATCGATAAGACCGGAACTTAACTTCGCCAGTATATTTTGTAATGATAGCACACCCTAAAAATAACTATTTTGGTTAAGTTGCGTGCTCTATAACCGAAGGTGGTCAACATTGATTAAAAAAACAAAAGTTAACTGTTAAAAGGAAGAAACAATTGCTACCATATCATTTGCTGATATTTCTGACATGCATATTCTCATGCGTTGAACACTATATCCATCCTTGTTGACAAGATAAAGACGCCCAACACTAAGGGGTCACTGGTGCGACCGCCCACACTTGTGGGAGAATGGGGACGTGTCAGAATGAAGGAGGAGGAGGAGGAAATGAAAGAAATTTGATTGAGATGGAGGGGTTTAGAGAATGAGAAGGAGAAATGAAAATGCATATGATGGAAAAGAAAATGAGTTCAATGATTTTCTAATAACGGGGCGGCAGAGCAGATGATTCACCAAGAGGGGGGAAGAAGGGGATTCCACAGATTGCACATTCTGAAGTTCTAATCAGAGGTAGAGATTTTGTTCGTGACTAAGGAACGAGATCAGAGGTGTCATAGAGGCAGTTTACACCCACCTGTTTCCTAGTGATTTTATTCTCCTGAATAATACATTTTTCATCTCATAAGAAGCAAAGCGTTTTAACAAGTTTTGGAAATTTGACAATCAGCGCAGAAAAATCTACGAATTAAACATGACGGAAAAGGAAACTGATCCGATCCTTAAAATTATCGTACCAAGGGCATTGCAAAAACTACATGAAGAGTCAAAAAATGCTAGATATTGGATTCAAGACTTTAAGATGGAGTAAAAAATAATAGGCTCAGTTCTGATTTAGTGGTCAGTCTGGAACGTAGAACTACGAATTACAGACCGGGGACCTGAAATGGGGAAGACAAGTATGGTTTAAGAGAACACATTTAATCGGAAATACAACTCATTAATGCATCGAATATCAAGTTTATCAAGGATGCTTTCATGAGTGCTTCCTTTCTATGATATCCTTTAACTCGGGACATTCTTCAGCTCGTAGCTTGAGTAGTTCGTTAAATTACCCATCAGCATTAGGTTTTATACTTTTTAGCATACTTTCCTTTGGTAAATATAGCATTGACGAAGTTATTTTCACCAGACCGACCATGGCTGATTTATAATGTAGTTCATTCTGCTTCGATATTTCAGTAATATTAAGGGAGCGAGGCAGTCCCCTTTTTTAAGCTTCACACACTGGTGCCGCCTTTTCAGCAAGTACATTTTTCTTTAGCCATGTGTTCTATGCAGGCATTACATTTATTCTTAATTTGACCGGAAGAAAAGCGAATAAATTACTTCAAATCTCATAACGGTTAGGGGCAATGGAAGAAACTTCAACACTTTCCCAAATATCGGCCAGTCCACTGGCGAACGGGGACAGGGGCGAAGTGGAAAGCAAAATAGGTATTACGTTTTTGGATAGAACCTTTATGTATTTTCTAAATACACGCCGGTCGTTATAGTCTGGTGGATCCTCATGCCTACTCAAAGATTGCAGGATCTGTTCCCTTCTTAGGGACGGTTGCAGAGAGAAATTCGATACCTCGGCCCCTGGGAAAACTGATGGCAAGCGAAGGCTTACGTAGATCCCAGGGGTGCTTATTCTATTAGAATTGTCTGACTTTTGAAAAAAAACCCAGTGTTATGAAAAATTCGTAGAGTTTTTTCAGCGTAATATGATTTATTTCAGCGACACCTTGTCTAGAATGTTGCTCCTTCCTATGGAAAATTTAATAGCGAGTTATATAGGATATGAAGGCTTTACGACCACTTGTACATATTTTTACACTCAAAAGAAACACCTAGAAAACGAATATGAAATTTATATTCGTGTAACTGCTTTCGCCAAAACCTGCTTCATTTTTGGACGAGCCATTCCCCCATTTTGTCTCCACTTGATCTCTCCTGGCGAGGGAACAACATCCCCTTGCCTACCCTCGTTTCTCCACTCGTGGTGAGAGTAACGCATTTTCACCAAATCCGAGAGTCTCTCAAACTCGTGATGTTAGTGCAGCAATCAAGGCAAAGCTATTTTTCAAGTTTCCATCAAATCCAACGTGGCTTCTCACAATATTTACTCTAACAACCAGTGTTTGAAGTTGGCGGTGACATCGAAGTGGGTCAATGCAATCATCAAGTCATCGCCAAAACCAGCAAAGGAGTCAATCGAAATGGCCCAGAAAATCTGGATGTAGCGCTGAGGATGAAGCGCTGGTTCGGAGGTTCTACTTCACACAACCTTTTTTTTAACCACCTGACGAGGATCTTGTGTATTCGCATAGCTAACGCTAATAGTTGGATTGCTTATCAGAAGCCACTATAAATAAGAAACTTTGAGTAAATTAAAAGTCTTGCGTATGAGAGAAATAAAAAAAAAGTTGTTCAATGACAATGCAAAACATCTGTTAAAACCACCCTTTCTCTATTCCTATGAGGAAGAATCTGTGTACCCAGTGGTACATCAGAGTTTTTACTGCCAGATCAATATATTTAAGCTCTCCCACAACTATATTGCTATAGAAACCTCAATGAACGCAAATTATAAGGAAAATAAAACCTTCATGTTCCGTAAAATGCATTACGCTAATTTGGTATTCTAGATAAATAAAAAAACTTAAGCACTCTTAATCCACTTAGCAAATTTTTTTGGAAATTAATTTCAATAAATAAACAAGGTTATTACAAATTATTAATCTATAAAACAAATAAAATTGTAGCCCTTCCAAAGCAATGTAAATATTTTTAAGAAAAGATTCAATAAATATCTAAGATAACTAAAATTTTCGCAGTTGAATATTTTTGTTAATTATACTATTTGCTCTTTTACTTCTGGCAAATGCAATGTCATTGGACCCGCCATGAATAGTTCTTTCCAGAACCAGGTTACCTTATATCAAAATCATATATTGCAAGAGATGCTACAAACCCGCGTGTTTGCCGTAGTTGGGGAGAGGCAGTTGTATGGCTTCTAATTTGGTCAACAGCTTTTATTATAATATATGACATATATAAATATGACATGCTATATGAGCCATTTTATGCCTGACATAATTTCATTTTATGGAGTATGAGGTCGTGAATTTCAGTACATAAAGTTCCAGATGAAGTATATCCTATGCACACAATCTTTTATTTTAGTGTGGTAAATCAACTTCAAAAACAAAAACACTATATTGAGGGAAAAATTGAATGAAAAAAATATTGCAAAAGAAAATACCTAATTATGATAATATGATACGTTGATTATTGAAACGTAGAGCGTATCTCCTACCAAGCCCCTAGGTGTGACTAAATTCACACAAGTGAGGGGGGTGGGTTCCATATTACATAAATATTTTGCGTGAAATGAAAATATATCTACCAATAAAGAATGAAATCAGCACACTTCTTCTACATTTGTTATCTTTCGGAGAAGATATTCTAGGTTTTTTCTCCTAGGAAATTTGTGATGAATCTTCAGGTCATTTATGATCTCTTGTAGAAAATCAAATGGCTGAATTATTAATATGGAATGACCGCAAGACTGCCCTTCATAGAAATGGTAAGCTTGTAGTAATTAACGACCGCTAATCTTTTTGAAGTGGGAAAAGTGCAAAGGGAGAAGTCTTAAATTAGGGCAGAAGAATAAAATTCAATTAATGAAAAATATACTCTCTTTCAAGCAATGTAATAATATTCCTTTTCTCAGTTAACCTCGTCCTGCTACTTATGAGATCTCATACAAATTCACTGCATCTGCGTAACATATGAGAAGAAATTCCGTGCGGGTATTTGCGCCACTTAACTGTTGCACTCAGCACTTGCTTTTAGGTTAATAGTGGCACGTAATTTCCTGGAAAATCAAACTTTTTACGTGCGCTGAAAGTTGATTTTCAGGTTACCGAAATGAACTCCTTGTGGAGTAGTCGTTTTCTATTGCCAGTGCATTTTTAAAAAATATTCCTAATATCAGAACAATCGGTGTCAAATCATTCCTTAGAGACAAATGGATGTTAAAGGAGTAGGCTTCTTTGGTGAGTATACAAACTGAATTGACCCCTCCGACCCCGTAATTTTGGTTTACGCCTCCCTTGTGAGAATATAAAATTTTCCGCGCCTGCCTGGGCGCCTATTTTGTAATGCAAGCATCAACGCGCAAGTATCTTAAATCCTCTTGAGCTTGGGAACCCCTATATTAGGCAATCTTGAGTTCAAGGAAATTATCAAAGATACTTCAAGCCACTTTATATATTGTTTCATGTCTATTAAATCTAATTTTTAGTGCCCTGTATATGCAGTCTTCCATTTCAAATTAGGAGAGTGGGCTTCGGGAAGAAGAGCTGCGAGCGGGGATGAGGGCGAAACGAGGAGAGCTTAGTCAACTTTGGGTGAGGAGGGGGTGGGCGGAATGGTTTTTGGGTGGGGGTAAAAGTGGTGGGATAGGGACAACCACGCATGAAGGTCGAGGGAGGGTGGGGGAAGGCGGCTAAGTGGGTTGGGGACTAGGTTACGGAGTTACGGAGGAGGCAGTGGGGTAGGGAAAATGTTTGTGTGTGATATAGGATGGTGGGTGGGGGAGAGGTGGGAGAGGTTGGTCCGGGGGGGGNTCCTCGCACTTCTCTCGAGGGCGGGAATGTAGACCGGGGCAGGACGACGACCCGGCTACGAGGCGACCAACCGTCGGCCTTCATAACGGTACACCCGCACCGCCTCTTCCCCAGCCGGTGCACCTCCTCACACCGCTTTGCCGGCGCTGCGCAACTACACATCCGATACATCCCCCCCCTCCCGCTCGCCTTACCATGTGTTCTCCCCAACGCTATAACCCGCACGTCCGCCGTCTGTTTTTTCCGCTGCCATCCTTAAAACTCACCTGGGGCAGGAGAGAAGGCGGCATGGAGCCCATCTCCAACTCCTCATCTTCGGTGACCCACTTCTGCCGGTACCTGCTGCGTTCCGAAGTCCATGCATATTTACCGTCCTTAGTTCCCAAGTTGTTTTGAGATAATATGTGCAGTGGGGCGGTTGTTGGGGGAATATCCATTGCGGCCCTTACAAGCCGGAATATAATATCATAAATCGAGGACATAACTATTAGGAGTTGGTTGGCGCTGCATGGGTGAATGATAGAAAATGGAATTGTTCTATGATGGCAAATTAGTGCTCGTAGAAATACAAATCACCAATGAAAATGGCTGGCCATTGAAATCAACGGGATTCAATCTTTTGTCTTGTCTTCATTCAACTTATTAAATCCCGGTACAAGATTGTGAAACTTACAAAAAAATTAAAGTAATGCATTTACATGTGTCGAACAATTATCCTGTAGTATATATAATATATTGATATATGATAGAATTAGCGTCCCAATCTTTGTTCTCATTTAAAGTATTTCAAGCAGGGTATTTTTAAGACAAGATACATAATTGATTAGGCCCCAGAAGAGGCATGATTTGTATTTATATATTTTGCCCCATGTTTCCTTTGCGCAGTCTTCGAAGTGCAGTCTGCGGTTTTCATCGAAAGGTTGATTGAGTTGATCAGGAATTATTAAAATACATTTTTCTTTATAACTTATTTCTTTAATGGCTTGCACGTTGCTTGATTTTGTCAAACAATATGAGCATAAAAATATTTACAACAGTTTTCTTACTGAATCGTATCTCGCGAACGAGTTAAAAGTTTTGGCCAAAGATGGTTTAAACAGGCCCATAAACACGTTTTATTTTACACTCACGATGTTTTATGGTTTGGAAGAAAAAAGAATGTTTTGAGCACTTCACTCATGTTCCTGAGCTTTTATGAAATATAGAGTGAAATGTTACCATTTTTGTTGAAATAAACAGAATCATGTACAAAATACATACAAGGTCACCACTCACAACGAGCGCGATCGAAAAGAGGTATGCTTAATCCTTGGTAAAAGAAGTAAATTTATAACTCTTGAATAATTACAAGATATTGAGGTTTCGTTTTTCGTAGAGCACAATCACTGAAAATATATATAGTATCACTGGAATACCCTCAATGTCTCCATCCAACGGATAGATAAACACATAATTAAACCCATCTGATCGCTAGGGGCTTGAAATAAAGCCAAACAAACAACTGCCATAGACAACCACTTTTTCACACCAGCTCACACTAGGGTACAAAACTTGCCATTCGTCATTATCCATTAGTAAATAATCTTCTATGTTTTATTTTAGAAAAGAATATGAAAGTTATCCTACATACTTGCGTTAGCCATTTTTATGACCAATTCCTAAGTAAATTTCTGATGCAAATAGAATTGAGATTTATATATATATGTTCATAATTGATTTAATGTATTTTTCTACCAATTTATCTAACCGACAGGTCATGTAACGTATTTTTCGATCGGAAAAAATATTCGAAACATTGACCAAAAGATGAGTGCACGTTTACGTGTAGTATGTGTAACTTTTGCTTCTAAGCCAGTCTTACCCGCGTTTACATAAATAAATAAGAATATCATAATAATCATTCCATAAATTAAAGATGAGATAGGGTTGGTATTCGGAAACGAGAAAGCTTGGGGTGCTTGATATTTAAATAAGATTAATTATAATGAGTGTTAAATTAAGGTTATTCTTTTCCCAAGAAATGTTCGAAAGTAGCCTCAGAACTTTTCCTATGAGCTGTGTGATGAGAGCATATTAAAATGAGTGATGATTTTCTGTGATATTTTTCGATACCGCGAAGCAGAAATAGTGCATCGTTAGTCCCGGCAAGAAGCTACAAGATATGGATAAAATTCGACGATGTAACGAAATTCGATTATCCAAATTAACAAGAATGCAAGGGTGCACCTTGGAAATAAATACTTGCAGCTTTGGGATTTGAGAGGAGTTCCTGAAAGATAGAAAGAAGTAGACTAGGGAGTTACTCATAAGAAGTAGTGACCTGCGCGTCCTTCGAGAATTTCATTCGAACCGAAATTTATATGAAGATCCTAGTGCCGTGTGCCGTAATCCGTCACACGCGCGTATCATTTCTCGAGGCTGAAATGTATATTTTTCTCTCCTCACTTGCTAGAACTCCCCTCTTTGGCTTACGGAGACACTCGATTCGAGGTGTTATGGACGGACTGGATAGAAAAAAAGTTTTTAATTGACAGTTCTGTGTCCTTTTCCGTGAAAGTCAACGGAAGTAGCTGCTTTTAATGTGCCACCTTGACGAACTCGGCATTGTCGTAACCAGCATGTCCAAATGTTGTTGTAGCTAATTCGGGACTACCCTTCCTCTCAATAGCCCTGACTCGCACGAAAAGGAAGGCTGCTACTAGGCACGCGACGATCAGAACAAGCAACAGCATCACCAGCCCGCCAGTGAAGCTTGCTACAGAGAGACAGATGGTATCGGGGTCGATAGTCCTTCCCGAGGCCTGGATGACCACGGTGGTATCGTTTCCACTCGCGGAGTTTCGGAGGTTAAAGTTCACATCCCCGGGAGCCACCACCTGAATCACTCTGCTGGTGTTCACGTCGGTCATTTCCTGAGCTTCTCGCCGGTACACTCTGGGAGTCAATGGACTTTTGCCTTCTTCTGAAGTATCTCTTCTTCGCCTAACCCCGTGGAGGTCTTGGAGAACCTGAACGGATCGCGGTCTGCCTCCCAAAGTGGCTAGATTTCCATTTCCTCCCAAAGGAGAGTTACCAGATTCTTGTCCATCAACACCCTTCCTCTTCACAGTGGTGTAGGGAGCTCGAAGGCGGCCTTGCTGAGGATGGATAGGAGGCGTGAGGTTTACTTGAGACGAAGAGGAAGCTTGAGGCTGGCCGCTCTGTGCAGAGTTTTGACTAGATGGGCCATCTCTGGTTGCTCCTTCTTGCTGCTGCCCGTTCGGTTGTTGGCCATTTTGGGGTGGTGGTGGTGGCGAGAGTCCGGATCCCTGTCCCTGCTTTCCAGAACTAGATTGCTGGTTATTATGAGTGGATGGTGCAGGAACAACTTCACCCTTAGGTTCGGAATAGGCTCCGGCAGGGCCTGATGCAGGGTGCCGTGGATCAGGGTAGGCTGCTGGGAGGGACAATGGTGGGGGGCCATATTCACCACCGAGTCCAAGACCCGGTCCAGGAAGGTGTTGTGGAGGGAGTGGACCGTAGTCACCACCTCCGAGGAGACCTCCTCCACATTTCGGCTCAGGGCAATGGTATCGGCATACTTGGATAACGCACTGGAAGTGCACGTTCATTGAATCTGGGAACTTAAATGCTTGGAAGTATGCAAACGACACCACAGAAGCTGATGGTCCAAAATTCTTTATTTTTTGGAACCTAGACATTATCTTTGGACGAACCACACAACCGTGTTGGTCAACCAACTGGATTGGTGCTCTCTTTCCATCGTGGGCCACACAGTTTCGTACCAGCATGTCAAACTTAGATTCGTCGTCCTTGATGGCAAGAACCATGGTCATGGTCTGTCCGATCTTCACAATACCCGAAACCTCGGATGCCCACGGTCCCTTGCCAACTTGAATCTGCATCCAGCATTGGAGATTGTCTCCTAAGAAATTGGCTGTAACGGCGTGCAGCATGTCAACTTGGAATGGCCTAAATGTTACTGCCTTCTCGTAGAAGTCATACCATGTGCACCGAAGCTTTCGGGCTTGATCCCATACTTCTTGAACATAAGGATCGTATTGGACGATGATGGTGTTCTCAACATAGGAACCAGAGGGTGTCGGGCCGTAGCTTCCCAAAGCAGTTCCGCCAGCACCAAGGTGATGGGCGTTGGAGTTAGATGTCATTCCACAACTGTTGAGGAATATCTCGAAGGTCGCGCTCAAATGGCCAGAACCAGGTTTCAGATGAACGCAATGGGGGTCACTGTAGAATCCCTTGGAAAATATCATGCCATAGAACGGCCGGTCGAATTCAATGTTGACCCGCATGTGTGTCTTTTCACATTGCACCTGCAAATGCTTGATCTGTGGCATGTCGGGCGTGGCCAAAGGCCACGGATCATCCGCTC
This sequence comes from Calopteryx splendens, assembly GCA_002093875.1. Classification (NCBI taxonomy): domain Eukaryota; kingdom Metazoa; phylum Arthropoda; class Insecta; order Odonata; family Calopterygidae; genus Calopteryx; species Calopteryx splendens. Next base: position 216,036 of record LYUA01000488.1, on the reverse strand, counting down.
CTGCTGGGGGTCCATATCCGGGTCCTGGTGGTGCTGGTGGCGGTAAGGGCAAGGGAGGTCCGTAGACACCACGATGCTCCAGAGGCAAAGAGGCGGAGTCCAATGGTGCTTCTCCTACGGCACCCTGCGAGGAAAAGAAATACCAAAATTTTGAGATTAATACAATGCATAAGTGACCCATTCATGTAACCGGTGATCTTTAGAATATCAATTCAAAGGTGACATGCGGAATTCTGAAGTTGAGATTGATTCAGAAACCACATTTATTAACTATTACATGGGACGGGTTTTTGGTTCTGGTTCTAGTGCATATGCTTTATTTTCATATTTCATTTAGGTTTAAATTTTAAGTAGCTCATAATTTATCCTTTTTTCATTAATAATTGGTAGGCATAAACATGAAATTATTTCAAATGGGTATATAAGTATTCATATTATTTAGCGTCTACTTTATGCAGAATGTTTGCCTTTCCGAAATCTGATTGAGAACATAGACGTTCATTTTTAACTGTAATAGAATACAAAATCCACTACACACGTCCTTAATTTTATTGTAAGCGTCAATTTTTAGTTTTAGGATGGTTTCAGTGAAATTACAGTGTCGTTGGATTGTTCTCCGAAACGGTTTTTTTAGACTAGGTATTATTTCATTTTAAGGTTTTTTCAATAAAATTTGTTTCACATAAAATAATCTAATTCAAATAGAAATACATGTGATTACTCTTAGATTCATAATATATATATATATATATATATATATATA
>LYUA01000488.1:181397-196514 GCA_002093875.1 Calopteryx splendens | reverse complement strand
CTTTATGTATTATGCAAACTGAATTCACTTAATTTTACATAGCATTACTTTACCAATTTGCATCTTAAGGTTTATAGAAATAATATTTTTTAATGTTGTTTGCTCTCTTGTTAAGTGGGGTGCTATTAATGATGTAAAAAATAAAGTAAATCATAAATGTTTGCAAATGTATACATATATAACTCTTAGGTTTTGTTCCTTTTCATTCCTTGTTTAACACTGTGTTATTTGAACTTGAGACATGATTATACGAAAGTTATTCACAATGAAAGATCATCACAGTTAGCGCTCCATGGAGCCTTGAATCTACTCCTTCTTTGAACCTTCACATTGACAATTCAATAGGAAGTCTGAGCAATCGCTCAATAAATATGCTGAGATTAGTGACTGCTAGGGCTATCTTGTCATATTGCGATTCTTATCTGTGAAGGCCTTTAAACAGGCCCTTTTATTCATTGGGAAAGGAATAGAAACTAAGTCATTTTGGCATATCCTTAAGCTGTTCACCTCATCTAGGGGTTGTTTCGCTACCCTACTGGTTCACTCAGATTGTCTGCCTCCATCGAAAATGGGCGGCGGGAAGGACCAATGACGCCCGCAGGATGACGCACGGCAACGAAAGAGCGATCGTGTGAATTTGCGTGCGGAGAGGATAAGAGAGTTGCCCCGAATGATGGATTATGAGTTGGAATGGCGGAGCGGCAAAGCTGAAGGAGGTGAAAAGTAATGAGAGAAGTTGGAAAAGGATGGATTTGGGAATTTGAGGGTGGGAAAGTAGGGGAGTGTGAGGAGGGAGAGATGATTGGAGAGACTGGAACGAAATCTTCTTAATGGTGTAACTGGAGCGACTCGTGAATGAAATACAGGACGCCAGAACATCATTCAAATAATAATAACAGCTGATAGTGTTCCGATTATTTTTGACGTGGAACGCTGTTCATCCGTTGGGAATATTTTTATTATATTCTGAACCAGAAAAATATGCTACGTATATTATACACGTATTCCACGTTTATAATCCGTTCCTATAGGTTTGTAAAATCAGATCGTCATAGTCTTTCGAATCCATATTTCTGTTAATTTTATTTTATTAAAGCATAGCAGCAATTTAAATGAATTCACGTCTTTCTAAGTCTTGTCTCTGTTTATGGTGGTGCAAACGAACAATTCACTTCTCCGGATTTTAAAATTAAAAAGGATAAATGCCTAATGGGTAGAATATAAATCTCTAGGGTGTGTCAATAGGACGTTTTACATATCGTTTCTATTTCTTCTTGAGCGTTAGTGTCAGTGTGCTAAAATACAGTGTTTAACTGTTGGCACTACCAAAAGAGATAAACAATGGAAATGCTAATGACACATCTAAATATTTTTTGAATTTCTTTGACTATGCATGCATCGTCCACATAAAATTCAATAGATTTATTAATATCATAGTATGTGTAGTCATTGACGTCACCTTTTGGTGACATTTCATCATGAAAGCACCTTTTCCACGCAATGGCTTACAGTTTATAGCCGAAATTACTTACGTATCAACTTTAACCGGCCGTTGAACTTAATAGTAGCTTAATAAATTTGAAATCTGTTTTTTTACAACAGAGTGAAAAAACTAGTGTAGAGAAATATGATTTATGTAGCCATAATCTGTTCAAAGCGCCAATGCATCCTATATTCTCAATAATACCTATATTAAATGATCAGCCGAAAATTTATGGTAAATCTTTCGGGTGGAACTACTTCTAACGATGTATACTAATCCCGAATGCATTCCTATTCTGCTAGGATGATCTCGGTGGAATCTGGTTTTGGGGTAAACTAAAGAGCCTTTCCTCCAGAATTGAGCACTTTTTTGGATTTTGAGTGATTATTACACTTATAGGCATTGCTTCTGCCTGTTATTTCCTATAACCTTACCGGCCTGTCTAAAACGATCAGGCCATAAAGTTTCACGCGCAAAATCATAACGGTAAGACACCACTCTCCACTCCAACTCCACTTTCCACAGTGGAGAGGGGTACCTTCATGTGCATGCATACATTTTTGCACCCTCCCCGTGTGTATCAGTCGCTTTTTGGCAGCCATTGCGTGAGGTGTAGTACTACTTGGTCGTCGGATTTCGAGTTTGGTCAAGACGTGAAGAGCAGAATGCTGGATAGAGTTTTGTCAGGAGCTTGGGGATTCCCAAGCCGAAACAATTCGCATGATGCGACAGTTGTTTGGAGATGATGCCGTGGGGGAAACCAATATGAAGGAATGACTTAACCGAAATAAAAAATGACCGCACATCTATGGAGAGTGGCTAGCGTCCTGATGGGCCAATGACAGCTCACAATGCAGCTATCGTCGAAGGGGTGCAAAATTTGATAATGGAAGGTCGTCGTTTGACAGTATTGGAAATCGCTGAGAAGGTTGGGATCAGTAAAGATTTCTCCACATTCAATTTTACAGGAGAAATTGGAAATCGCCGTGTGGCTGTGAAAGTTTTGCCCAAGCTGCTGACTGAGCGGATGGGAATGGCTTTGAATTATTAGGGTCCTTGTTCACATACAGTCCCGAAGTAATTACCTATTTAATATTTGTTATTCCGCACTATTTCGGTAAAATAAAACACTTTTCAATGAGAAATCATGAAGTACTATAATGAATAAAATGGCAGCATTCGAGCATTACTTCGTTTTATCGCATAAATTCTTTCACTAACCCTTAGTGATCCAGTACCTTTAGTGTTCCATAGCAGCAATAATTAACGTATAATTAATGTAATTTATTTAAATGTCTTTATTTTTCTTTGCTACTAACGAAATAATTTTTCATATTGACATACATATCATTATAGTCTGTAGCAGGAGGTTAAACCACACCCAATATAGTGAATTCGGGGTGGTAATTCCTTTAATTATTTGACTGTAAAGAAAGACGAAAAAAATCTTATCCACAACGCTGAAATGTTGCATTTTCTTTATATATTATCCAATATAATGCGGAATATTTTATGCCAATTGTAATCCTTTTATCTCATTTATGTTATGAATGGAAGGAGAGGATTAAAACAATACCTACTATTTAAGGTAAAGAAGTGAAATTGTTTGAGGTTTCTCGTATGCGGTAATATTTTTTCGTTATTTGATAATGAATACACGTATATTGAATTCTATACTTCTAAAAATATTTTATTGATGAACATTGTAGTGCCTATGAATGTGAGGTCTATTTGCTAGGTAACACCGCTAATTCATGGGTTACGGTTGTTTTGAGAGTGTCTTAAACGGTTACCTAGTTCGTTTTAATCACGTTGGCCACTGCCAGGGGATGCAATGCATCTACATTCAAATGCCCATCCTACAACGTAAATGCCACAAATTTAACATCTTATGCTATCAGACTTCCAATTATTTTGTACGAGACATTTTCTAATTTACATTCCCCCCGAGGGCTGGACGAAGGTGGCGTAATTGAAATTTGGTTGTGTTACACTTAGGGCTCGCGCCAAACTTTTCGTGGAGTTTATGAGATCAATGGGTCAGTCCCTCCCCGTCTCTCCCGGTGGCAAGAACAAGGAAGTGTGCGAGGCGGTGTGGAGGGGGGAGGATGGGAAGGAGCCAGCCTAGCGAGGCGGTGATGATAATGTGGCGGACTAAGGAGGGCGTGGATTGAGACGGGTGGGTGAAAATGGCCAAGTAATTTATCGAACGAAGGAGTTTGTCCAATTACGATCTCCCGTTCAACTGGAATTCTTCGGAGACTTTGTACGCTTGCAAAAACGAAACGGTTTGGAGATTGCTGCAAGGTCGTTTGATTTCATCGCTCTGAAAATTATCAAGTGGTTTGATGTTTAAGAAATGGCTTTCAGTGTACGAAGCTTGGCAGTGTAGCGTCATGCTGCTGCAGTTTTTAGTTTTCGGCCTTTAGCTACCATATGCATTTCGCGGAAGCGATCGCCATGACTATAGAAAAATGGCTGGAATTAATATTCACATTTCGAGATCCTCTATTAATATCAGTGCTTTTAGAGGATATTGTCTTATGCCAATTAGCGACCATATTTCACCTGCACAAACACACTTTAAAGTGTGTCTTATATTCATCAGCAAAGTTCACCGCTAATTAAATGTATGGGCATAGTATTTTGATCAACAAACCAAGTACAGGTTTAATGTTCGAGAATATAAGGTATTATTCCCTGCAAGCCCATTCCAAGGCGAGTGGCATGATATTATGGACGCCAGAGTCACTGATGTCAAAGTTAATAGTTTAATCGGTAAGAAATGTTTTCATTAATTGTTGTTTTCTCCAAAATTTCAGAAACCTTATGTCTTCCAGAGTCTTATGTGTTTCATTCTAATATGACTTAAGTTCTATCTTTCTTTTCTTGCCTTGAACGATTACTCTGCTATATTAGGAAAAAATGTCAGTCCACTGCTTCAGTAATATACATTTATTTTACTTTAACAGCTTTGTTTAACCTCCTGGAGTTGGTTGGATTTTGTTTTTCTCAATGTATGGTGAGTCTTATGCCTTTCTAAAATATTTATCTTGGATAGCGGTCTTCGATATGGAGTGCCTCTTATTCTTGTTTTAATAGGTTAACCTGGACCTCTTTTCATCCAATATGCAATGCTAATAGTTAACAATAGTAATGATGTCTTGGCATTACAAGAGGAACATTCTCAGATTTTTTGGTCTTTTACCATCAATTATAGGTTAATCGTTGCTAAGGTTAAGCCTTGATTAGAAAGCCCTTCAATCTCTATGAAATAATGTTGGGCGAAAATGAGCAAGGTAGCTTAGTCACAGTAAGACGCATTGCAGTATAAAATATTAAGTATAATGAGTTAACCTTGTAGTTGATCTTTTATTAAATTAGCGTAAAACTACATAGAGAGTATGTAGTTTTAAGATAGTGTAGTTATGTGGTACTAAGATTCCACTCGTGGATTTCATTCAATTTTCTTAATTAATAATAGTTTCTCAAAGGGGTTTTAAACTAAATTAATGATTTATATACCGTGTTTTTAGATTAAGTTTGGGCCTATGTACACCTCCAATGAAACCCAATCTGTGTGATTATTTCGACATCAGATCTATTTACTGCATCACTAGTGAGGACTTCCTGCCTCAAAATTTGTGAAATAAGCCCCTAATCTTAGTAGCTAGTGGATTGCACTTACCGAACTTCGCATTGAAATAGTTTAGAAAGAAAAAAATTGTTACTCTTCGTAAAAGGAGTATTTTGTCATATTCTCTGAAGTATTTAAGAATAACACTTTTCCGATTGCGGATTTGCTGAAAATAGAATATCCTTGACGAAGACATTCTTTTATTTAGTAGCATGGTGAAAGTACGTACGGAGCAGAAAGTGTATACATTCTTTTCTTTCGAAAGCACAATAGCGAAAAAACCACGACATGGAACGTCGAGGGTTGTCACAATAGTAAAAGTACAGCTCTTTGTTCGTAGTCTTGTCAGTTTTTCCGAGAATATGTGCCCTCTGCTTGGAGGTAAAGCAGCTTTCCCGGGCATTGGTCTTTAATTGCGCAATTCTTACGAAAGGTACGAGGTCGAGAACAGAAACACAATAGAGGACAATATTATCTTTGCATATATGTAGCTACGGAAATGAACCAACGCTTTTATGAGAAATAATGAAAATAAGACAGAAAAATGCCACCCTGCATACGCAATCATTGTTTAAGAGAGACATTCAGAGACGCGGAGAGCTGAATGGAAATTGGTGGCAAAGAGGTTTCTGAATTATTCTGTCCCATGTTTTAGAGCTTGTGCATTCTTCGTTCGTCCGGAATAATGGATGATGTGGTACCTCTGTTCGTAAAGGGTATACTTTCATGCCGTAAAAATCTGAACAGGGCCTTTGGACCCTCCAAACTCAAGCTGTGTGATGTCTTGGATACCACAACACAAATAATGATAAACTACATGCGGCAAGGGTAAAGGAAAAGGCTCCCTTTGCCCTGAATGCCAGAATTTCAATCGCAGCTTATCCTTTACGGGAAGATTCTTAATTTGATAAGTGTCCAAAGGAATCGTTACTTCATGGTTAGTTGAGTAACTTCTTGGCATTCCTTCTTTTTTATTTAATTCCATTATAAAACTTAAAAAATGCCAATATTTAAAGATGGATTTCTGAATATTATTCTTCCTTGTCCATATTACCAAAATTTTGCTTTTCCCCGGATAATCAAAACATTGTTGATGTTTGAAGCTGTCCCTACGTTTCCAAAAAGTTGTAATCACCTGTTTATAATTGGTTTTTAAAGTGAACTGTATGCACATCTACTCAAAAAGATATATAAATCTTAGGACTTGAGTTGGATGCACCTACTATTGTGTAACGTGCAATAATGAATAAAAAATTATAATAAAAATGTTCATATGGTACCCATTTTGTGACCAGGATTTTTATGACGATAATTTCCGCCAGAAGATTTCAGGTGTAAAGGTGCTTATCATTTTTATCAAGTAGTATCAGCCCTCGCCCACGCCCTCCTAAAATGGTTGAATTTAGAAATAGATAATAAAGAGAATTCAGTTCGAATAGGAGCAGCTTCTTTCTTCTGATGTCAATGGGTATGATATACCCTTAAACAAAGATGATAGGTACATTTTTCTGAGTGAAATTGAAGCATAACATAACAATGGGTAAACAAGTAAAGGTAAAATATAATTAATTCAAATATTTACCCTTTGGATGTAACTTAATTTTTGGATAGCTCTTCAACCCACCGATCTACAGCATTGGGTGCCATGGATATGTCTGTGCCATTAGAAGCGCACTCAGGGAAAGCGTACGAGTGGATACTAAGTGTAGAGAGAAGCGGAAAGCGAAAGAGGGAGAGAAAGAAAGGCCAGGGCAAGTACGGCGTATAAAGGAATTGCGAAATCGATTATGAATTTGAACTTCTAATCTCCATAGCTCGCTCTTCTATTTTGTCATAGATTATGACATTTTATTCAGAATTGGATAACTTTTAAAATATTTTCTAATGTTAAAGATATTTGAGCGAAAATGAATGAATTTCAAGATTTGTGGTTTTTGACAGGTTCTTCTTTTGTAAGGCAACGAGAATAAGATAAGAATTTGGATGACTATTTTAGTGAATGCACTTTCTTGCTAACCAAAATTCACGGGTACGAGTGCTATTAGAAGTAAGGCAAAAATTACGTTAAAACCTTGGTTAATCATGCTCCGTTTCAAGTGGAAAAACAGCGTATTCGGCTCAGCAAGTATACGTTTGATTAATGGAGACCCTCATTGTACCCTGTATTAAGTCTTAAGCTCAAATTAAAAACAAGGAACCAATATTTTGAACTTATACGAATGGGAAGCAGCAATCTCTATCACTTAGTAGTCGATTACTTGTAAATCACGTGTAAATTGGTCGAGTGCAGTCTATAGAAGTAAAAAGAGAAAAGTAGTTTCGTTTTCAATCTAATTTTATAAAGTCGTGGACTTCTCAAAAAGTAATAGAAAGATTCGCGAAAGATATTTACTTTGAAATCGCAGAAATGGTAAAAATAAGCTGCCATAAATACATTGTTTTAAAATGAGTGTTTCTTTTTTTATAACCTTAATTTGAAATAATTTATTCTATTTCTATATTTTTTCATATTAAGTATAACACATAAAGATTTGTAATTCCGTATTTACGAAAATCTCTGCTAAAAATCAATAATGACATCTATTTATTAATTATTCTAAAATTTTCTAAAACACTTTTGCTCAATATCCGTGTCTAACTTTGAGCGAAATGATTAAAAATTTCGAATACATAATTAACTCATCCGTTATATTGCAATAATTGTCGTTGCTAATTGAGTAGTTATTTCATTTTGTCACATTAGCATTTGATAATATGATTTAAAACTATAATTAAATATACTTCATTTTCTAACCAGCAATTCATTTACATGCAATTGGTCAGTTTTGTGTTTTACTTATCAATGCAATATGTGAAATGCTTTGACGTTCAAGGTGCACTACCGTGGTCTACAGCTGTGTCCATCCCATCAAATATTATTCCTAGCTGGATTTTCAAGCACATTTTTTAACAGCAGGATGGATTTCCATAGTTTGAAGAAATTTCCTCGGTAACACTGGACGTAAAATATTTACTGTTAGATTCATTAATTCCCCAAACTACCCAAAATAATTCCAAAACCTTAAGCTTAATACAAATAAACCCCTAATGCCTGTAGGTAGTACCTATAATTAGCATGTTAGTAGGTAAAATCAAATTATCATTAATTGCTTCATTTCCATGAATAATTTAACAGTTGGAAATAATTTCATGCCCATGTAACTCTCTGAAGTTGCTTTTTCCTGGTAAATGATGAATTATTCCCATATGGAGGACGTGGGGATTGGCGGAGAGTGTTTTTATTGGCTGCGCGATTGATGTCCTACTCGTCTCAATGCATTGTCGTCTTAACGGTCTGCGGCCGTTAAGTCCATCCATTTGAATTACGCTCTCTCGCCGTTTGACTAACGGAGTCACTAGCGCTTTATTAATGAAAATCAATCCCGGATGGATAAACAGATATTCCCACTTAAGTTTTACTTAATTTTTAAAAATTCGATTCTGGATAAATGTCCATCCGTAGCAAATCATGTGGATTCCTTATATTACACTCTTGAGAGTCGTGTCAAACAGATTTTACTCTCCGTCATTTTTTGCCCCCGGCCACAAAAATATGTCGGCCACGCGTCATAAATTCCAGCAAATGGTGGACCAGAAGTGGAACACGGAACTACTTATGTCACCCTTGCCCACTTCACGCGCCCTCAATTTGAGAATCATCCAGATGTCTCGCGGGGACCCATCTCTGTGATTTATCGATCCCTCTCTAATGTGCTGGACAGTCAAAGAAACGATCGTAAGATGGGAATATATGCTTCTTGCTTGGAAAAGTAACAACGATAATGTCGTCATATGAATAGCTAAGTTACTTGTGACGTAGGTTATGATGTGCACATTATCTTTCATTGACGAGAATGATGTCGTAGTAAATTCTGAGCCCTGAATAGGAGTGAGACTTTTTTTGATAACTTGTAGACCTGTTACATTGAAATAAATATATACGATATTAATGTTTTGTTTATTTTGTAATTATACTTTCTTATAAACTCTAGATACCAGTGAAAATTAATTTATTGAAGGTTATTGATACCATTAACGAGCAAATTATTTAAATTCCAAGAATTCAGGTTGCTTTGGGTTTTTTATTTTTCAAACATTGAATGAAATAGTTGGTTAATGCATATAAAGATTATGTATTTTTCATCCATTAGCTATCAGATCTAGGATACAATTATTTTTTAGTTTACGTTTTAAATTAACAGAACGGAGCATGAAATTATATTTTTGCTGGTCTAACCCACACGAAGCGTTTTACTAATCAGATATAAGTCATATTGCTATTTGGCACCTAAGTGGGGTGTAAGTTTAGATCTCAGATACAATTTAAACATTTATTTAATTGGGAAGGCATGCAAAAAACTCTGTATGCGAGAAGGAGCATTAAGGTTCTAAAGCTAATTAAAAAGGTTTGAAAAACCAATAAGAATATTTTCCATCTCACCGTATTCCGACTCAGAGGTTAGCCCATTTTAGTTGGTAAGCGACTGTTAGGTCGATACGACCCAAAAAAAACAATAGGACACAGACAATAGTTTCGAAAAATCTCATCTCGCTTCTCATCCCAGTCTCTCATTCTTTGTCGTCGCCCTCGCGTTTTAATTACTGTGGGACACCCTAACTGACTCGAGACCTCCCCCCTCCTGTTACATAAACCTCTTATTATTCTTCTCGCAGGGTTTCCGCGTCGTCCTCGCCTCTCTCCTTCTTCCCCCCTTTCCCAGGTCGATCCCTATCAGCTTCCCTCGGCATCCAGGGGCCCGTGCGTCACCCGGCATTGACTTCTCTCCCTCCCGCCTCTCTTCCCCCCCCTCCCAAACTCCACCCGTGCCTCCCATCTGCTCCTGGTTTTGCCGTCTATTAATTGACGCCTTGTAACCCACTTGTGGAGTCGCGAGCTTTGGGGAGGAGGGCCGGACTCGATTCTGGGAGAAGTGAGAACGCAATCAAAGCGGGGAATGTGGGAAAACTGGTAGTAGGCATCGTTCTCCAAAATAAGCCTCGTTTTTTAATTCGCGCATGCAAATTAATGGAAGAAATTAAGATTCTATTTGGCGCTTGGCTTAGTTTTTGGAGGCTGGCGAGAGACGAGAGTGAAGGAAGTGGTCACTGGTTGGTGAGCCTGCATTGAGGTTAAAGTGCTTCGGAAAGGATGTCATGATAAACGGCTCATTTGCCACCGAAAGAAATGTTCTCACGTGAGTCCACTAAATAAAATAGTGCGCCTAATTTAATTTCCTCTTGAAAGGATACTTTTTTCTACGTTTTTCCGTCAATGAAGAAGTGAATTCGTCAATATTCTGGAAAGAATTTATGAGAGCTATTTCAGGCTTTTAAAATGCGCGAGACTAAAATTTCAGCAATCTTGTCATGTTAATTTTTTATTTGAGAGAAAGTGTGCTGATGTTTATGTGATAAATTACGTACACGGTAATTTGATTCGGTCTTAAATTATGTTGTTGATTGAAAAATTTGGAAAAATAATATATGTAGATGTATAACCTTTCTGGAATCCATGAATATATTATATTTTGTATTCCAATTATGGAAGAATGTTGTAGAAAAAATAAATTCAACGGTGGATATAAGAGAACGGGCGTACCTGTATACAACTTTTTCCCATTATTTTAAAGTTATGAACACATTAAATATGGCATTTTGTTTAAAATGATAATTGAAAAAAGTATATATCTCATATACCGAGCCATGTGCAATAGGCAATATAAGTTTCACGATTTAGGGCTTCACTATGTGGTATAATGTAATATAAGGCCGTCGGAAATTAATTTTTAATACATTTGAGTGGAGGAAATGTTAATAACTTTCATATTTTTTAGCTTTACATAAAATTTCAATGTCTTTAAATTCTTATTAAGAATCTATAATTCCTAATACGGATTGGAAATTTAATGCTTCTATTTTGTTTCATCAAAACTTTCAAATATATTTTACTTAATTTTGACTTTATCTTCACACTATGAATAGGAACAGTGACGTACATAAACCCTTATTAGGCTATCATTCATTTATCCTAAATTTTTAAACTCTGTGATTATAAAATAATGATTACCGTTAGTGAAATTGCCGAGAGTTATGCTTACGCTACGGAGGCCGAGGTTCCTATGTGTAAATGAAAAGACGAAAGTGTATGCCACTCACGGCAGGCAGTAACTGTGAATACATTATTTCACCTAACCGTTCAGTATTGAGAGATAACATGTTTACGGTTACTTACGTATTAGTGTTATGTATTTTGTCGAGAAATCGGAAGTCTTATACGAGGTTATGTGGGGTTCTTGTGCTAAGAAGTTGACATAAATTAGAGATAATATATGTAGTAGGCGTAGAGAGTTAAGCTGTAGCCAACAGAGTTTATGCATGTAATTGATTATGTGATACGATATTTGGAGATTAAAGCATTGAGGGAACGTTGAAGATTTAATGAAAATGCTTGACAGAAATCTTGGTATGCTAGATCAGCGTACTCAAAGTGCGGTAGTATTAAAGTGGACAGTAATTGTTTCTTTAAAATGTAGGGATGGTACGTTTTAGTTTTTGTGGAAGGTATGGGAACTGATTGACAGTTTTGCATATTTCATTTGCATTAGATTATCGGGAAGGATTTTAGTCAATTAAGCCTGTTTCTAACTGCATTACAAAATGGGATAGGAGTATCTGTAATGTGTGAAGATGAAAGGTGTTCTTTCTGTTCTCAGCTATTCTCAATATTCTCGGATATCTAGTTATGAATGCTTGTGACTTGCTAATATATATACTTAGGAAATTAGTTTTATTCCTGATGTGAGTTTTGCATGTGTTTAGTGATGGAGGACAATACTGATTGATACACAGTGAAAATAGTAGTGAACCCAGGGTATAGCCTTTGGAGAGGTCTCATAATACAATTGGCCCATGATGGACATGAATTATTTGCGAATACTTTCTGCTGCATACCCGAGAGGCATGATGTAATCCAATTAGTAATGGAAGGGGAAAACGTCATGCATTTTATTTTTCTGCGAGAATATTATTGTCTAATGATTCGAAGGGTTTGCTAAATTCTAGAAGAACAAGTACTGATAGCACCGCTATGGACCTTCTAGTCCATAGTGCGTCGAATGTCGTCGATTTTAGCTAGGGCAATACTGGTACTGTCCATGGCAAAATTCGGCCTCGATTAGGCGAAGTGTATTATGGTGCTGGAGAAAAAAATTATTCGTTTATTAACCGGTTTTTAAAGAGGATTTGGGGGAAAGAAATTGGGCGTAATTCTATTTCATCCTGAAGACTGGTCTTTTTCGGGATCTGCCTAATCAGAGCACGTTCCCATTTACGGGGAAGATGTTCTTGTGAGAATCACGTGTTGAAACGCTGGTCATTTAAGATAAATTATTGAAATTAATTTCTTAATGAAATCGAGCGATTTCCAACTGAACCTCATGCATTATATTTGACTCGTCTGAAGTTTTCACTCACATTTGGGTTATGGGATGGATTTAAGTTCTCCCCACTTATTTGCATAAATTTCCTACCTTTGAAAAGTTACTTGGTTAGGTTCGATCTTTTTCTTCTCTTGCAATGCAATCCGGTGGGTGCAAAAAAATTATTCAATGAATCGTGAGAAAAATCGAAGAAAGTGTAAAGTGTTTTGTTTTACCTATTCCAGCAGAAATAATTTTGTTTCCATACAGCAGTAGGTGAGTGTTTAGCTTTCGTAGTGGGGGTGGAAAAGTTTAATTTTAGAATTTCGTATTTGATGTTTATTTTTATTTCTGAGATATTTATTCCTGTTAATCGAGTTAGCATAATTTTTTTTCTTGTAAATTATAAAGACTTGAGTTACGGATTTACATTGGCTGTATAATTTCTATAGTTAGCCACGGCACGTTGGCCTGAGAGATGATTTAGAATAATTTCTCTGGGTCAAATTTGTATGAGATATATCAGGGTTCCGTAGCGAAGGCCGAGATGTAGCCACAGTGCGTATATGCCTATATTGCTTACAAATAAACTGCATAATATGCGGTTTGAGAGAACCACTGCCTGGGATTTCCCGGGACGCTTAATTGGTTCCCCCACCATGCCTCTTTCACCGCACGGTTTCAACGGCTCCTTCATTTTTTTAACGTACACCTTGGACTGGTATATCAGGTTTTACTGCATGTTGTTGATTTTAGGGAGATATATCCATCATAGTATGGCCAGTTCATGACTTCTATTCTCGATGGAAATGATTATCTGGGATACATTTCTTTTTACATCTTGATACATTTAGTACGGGCTTTGTTATGAGTTATCAGGACTTACCTGTGATGATTCATGGCTAAAAATCTCCATTATTCGTAGCAACAAAATAAAATTGCGCACTCCTCAGATCGTATCATGCATATCAGCTAAACGGGAGGAAAAATGTAATGTAATATGTGATTTGCTCTCTCAAACCCTTCTAAGGGTCACCGTAGCCCAAGAATTAGCCCAAACCTAAACAGGATAGCACTATTGATGGACGTTCCATGAGCGAATCGACTGCCTTAGTTATAAATATAGCATATTTTCAGAATTCAATATTTCGATTTACCCGTCATCTATGTTGAGATAAACCATTGTGAATAACAAGTTTATTTTCCTTCTCTGTAAATATAAAATCTCGACAATCAAGCATTTTTCGGCGTGGCTATTAATATTTTTTATATTTATAATTTATGTTTAGGTAAATGTCGTAGGAACCATTTCTTTGATTGAGAAATTACTTTTTATGGTAATTTTGGCATGAATGCTTCCCTCATTGATGTTTACATAAGAACTAAGAATATTTTAGTTTACCGTTTCTTTCCCTTAATTTAATTGAAAATATGAATGAATGAAAAATTACCTTTCCTCACATACTACATGCAATCTTTCTAACAAAAAAACGGACAAAGTTAGTGAGCAACAATATGCCTGGCTTAAGAGAAATAATGGGGACAATAAATTAATTCGCTCCCTTGTGTCAAGGTTTTACTAATTTCAGCTGTAAAAGTGATCATTAGGGTTTCAATCACACCGGCTAATATGCCCTTTAAAGTTTCCATCCCTTGGCCTGTTGGCGCGTTCCCATGTGTGCACCCACTTTACACCTCAACCGTTGGCTCTATTTCCACGACTCATTCTGGGCGACTTTCTGTAGCGAGCAGCTCTTTACAAGTTAACTCTCCTTATTTCCCCCCGCCACGCATCCATTCAATGCCCTAAAGGGAGAGCTCCTGCTCTTTTATAGAGCGGAACGGAGGGAAAAGAATCACCGTCGAAATGGAGATGCCTTTGTTGCTCGAGCGTTGTCTGACTGGAGTTTCTTTCTTCGGTGCGCCATGTCTAATTAGACCTCCATGGGTTCCTGCATATCCAATTATTACAAACTGATTTTTGGCTTCTTTTCCTCACTAGCCTTCTGTAAGCCTTTGCAGTTTTCAAAGAGTGATATATACCAACAGAACATCGATCAACCTGTTTTTCCTTTGGTTTTATTGGCGATCATATCTGATATGAAATATGAATATGTATGCGATATGAAAATTCCTTATTTTATTTTATCATTGTTTTCTCTAGATAAATGGTGATGACAACAGCTGATGTGGAAGAAGGGTTAATTCTTTCAGATTACTTATGGTAGTAATACGTAAATTCCATGACTATTACGTTAACAAAATAAAGATATATTGAAGATAACTTAGATAAATTTGAATGGTAGCCGTAAGAAATGCACTTCCCCATTTAATGTTATACATTTTCCTTGCGGCACTTTACATTTTCAATAGCCGGTAGCATTCCTTCTCACAGAGGCACGGAGGGCGAGGTGATTGAATTGGCACACTGCCTTGCTCCTGCCTTACCTTGCTCGTTGAACTTGTCTGCGTTCAAGCTACTTCTGTTCCTCGAAGGTCACACGTTATCTGTTTCGAGAGGGATCAAGGACAGTGCATTT
>LYUA01000488.1:161187-180249 GCA_002093875.1 Calopteryx splendens | reverse complement strand
ATATATATATATATATATATATATATATATAATTTTTGGGTACGCCTTAATTTGGATCGCTTCCTTTCTAATTATAAATTTAAAATTTATAATATTTCTTCATAAGGTTGAACGTTCAAATCTTTTCCTATTACTAAACAAATGGATAATAATAATAATTTTGAAAATACGTGACCCCACCCTTGACCGTCTTGCAACGCTCAATTTTCTGAGTATGAATTGGAAAACAGACTCGTTTTTTTATTTAAATTCCGCCAAAGTTAAGAAAGGTAGGAAAGACAAACCTCTAGTAAAACTAAGCAAACACATCTAGTAAAACATCAGTTTCATTTTTTTATGATTCTTCTTTTTTGTCCATCTAAAACTGATATTTCACTGTGTCATGAGTATTTAGGCATTTATCCCGCCATATTTTAAAAAGACTCCAATTTTGATGTTTGAGAGCGAAATCAAGCTCTGTTTGACCTAATGAAGATTGATCTCGGAAAAAATTATTAAATATTATTTCCTAATGAGTGGCTGGAAACAATGTTGACAATTGTATTAAGGTGCTGTGAACACAAGCTGCATTTTTCCAAACAATCTTTATTTTTCCGCGGGCGGAATAATTAAATTGTAAAACATAAAACTCTACAATGCTAAAAGATACAAAGTAACATGTAATAAAAAAATTTCTAGATATACACCAAATAAGCCGCCACGGAGACGCGCACACAAAAGTTGGTAGGACACCATTCTGTATGAATAAATTCAGCTGAATGTGATGTTTTCCTATAAGGGATTACACCTTCAAATATTCGAACAATGAGGCTATTTGATTATTGCTGCTGGGGTCCTTAACCTTGCTCCCGTTTTGGTACAGTTTTTGCTCTTCGTTCGACGCATAGCATTTCAATACCATATCGGTTTTTTAATTCAGTGATAATTTAACGGATCCACTTTAAGTTTCCATAAGTAATTATACAATACAATTGCGGCTCGTGAATCGACCCATGACTTTTGTATATATTAAGGTTGTGCAGGTAATTAAATTTAAAATTTGAGATGGATTTGATTGAGTTAAAATCTGAATATAATCCGTGTAAATTATAAACTAGTCCTATGGAAGAATTAAATTAAAATTGATGCACTGACACCGAATTTAACTTTTTTACCGGTGAGAGGACAATATATGTAGGAATACGCGTATTTAAGCGTGTTAGAGTTGATAAATAGGGCGTTTATTAATTTTTCTCATGAACATCAAGCTCAATAAAGGCCATAATGTTTACTGATGACAAACATTGACACGGCTAAACAATAAACTCGGGATTTTTTATAGCATGACCAAATTAATATTAAATTGTAAAGAAATACATAGAACATGCTTTATACTAGACATGATTCACAATGTCTTGAGCAAAATCTTTAACCAAGTATATTGTTGGAAAAATTATGGGTTGTTGAGAGCGATAGGAACTATTTAAAATTGGCGTTGTGGCAAAGATTTCATTTGGTTTCATATTAGATAGAATAATTTATAGAAACCCTGAACGTTCTATTTTTTTAATTGTTTATATAATTTAGAATTAATTAGACGCATTTGTACACTTCGAGGCCCCGAGTTAATCTGTTTGCTGATTATCTTCGACGCTAGGAATTCAAGCCACAAGGTGAAGCATCAAGTGTTAATTAGTACTCGAGGCACGTAGGTAGTGGGTTTACATTGGTTGGACAACTGGAAGGACCGAGATAGTCACCGTGCCGTTCTCTCGCCGTGTTTACGCGAGGAGGAGAGGTGGAGTGAGTGTGGATGGGAAGGCATCCGGGAAGGCCGTGAGTGAATAGCGTGAAGTGACTCTAGGAAGCGCATCTTGTATTCCAGCCCCACTCTCTCCCAACCCCGAGCCCTCGTTGTTCAGCGTTTCCCCCCACTTCTTTCTTTTCTTCCTCCTCCCCCCCCTCCATCGAACTGCTTCTTTCCCACTCACCCTCCTTCCCTCTGGCGAATCCAACTCTGCCTCATTATCGCCCCGTTATTTTTCTTCACCTAAGCATATCCTCCTCTAATCGACCCTCGGATAATCTCAACCTCTCCTGATTTCACTTTCATGAGCAATTTGCTCATCCTCAACACACTATATTCTGTCCCTTTTCCCGGAGAATTTAGCGAACACTCGCGTACGTTACTGAGATACGAGTGTGTCATATTGACCGACAAATTGTCGTAAGTGGGCTGTTGAACGGTATCTCTTCAATGATTTTGGTCCGCCGAATATTGTGAATGTGACCATCAACCATTCTTAAATGGACTTCCAATTAGCAGAGGGATGGAGAGGGAAGGGATGCCATTCGTCTTGTTGTAATGATACATTTTCAATCCATATTGGTGGAGAATGTTCATTTCATTTTGTCCTGTTTTCGTTTCCACGTTCATGTGTTCCTCTCTACCATAGGAATGGTGTTTCCCCCTTTTTTACGTGACCCAAAAATCTAAAGTTAACAAATTTTTCCTTCCAAAAATATTCCACGACATACGGGCATATACCACTCTTCTTTTCCGGTGAAGAATTATGCAAAGAAATCCTTCGTCTAGCTCGATCATTCAACCAATTCACTTATCGCATTACAGTGTAACTCGTCTGGCGACCTACATTTTTCGCATCCCTAAACATTTCACTCTTCCCGTGAAGGTTGTCACTGGGCGTGAAGGAATGACCATTTCCTCCACTGGTCACCCTTCATCGGTCGCCAACTATTCCTCCGCGCACCCCAGTGCTCTTACCCCGGCCGACTCACAAACGAGAGACAAGACGCGGCACTTAGCCCACTTATCGCCACCGCTTACCCTTCTCCCTCCCTCGCTCAGTCCGGCGACCTGCATAACCGACCTTTGTGTTAGCGATAGAGATGAAGGTGGTCTCACTCCTGCGGATATTGCGGCCGTTTTATTCCGAGGCTATTGCGGGAAAAATGTATGGTTGTGCAGCTAGTATAGTATCACAGTCCCACTCGGCATCCCATTTCCTTGATTTCCACTCGAGAAAAATCTGGGAGTTTCAATACTGCAATCATTCATTGAAGAAACGACCATGTTAATGAAATGTTAAGGAGGTTCAGATCGAAAAATCACTTGAGAAAGACGCTGGAGCAAAAAAATATATTTTAATTTTCTAATTTAGCAGTTATATTAATTGTTTACTGAACATTTCTCTCTGTACGGGAACAATTCTAGGGAATATGAGTTTCTGATTTTTCTTTAGTATATGTGAGGTAATTTAAAATTGCTAGCTCTAATGCTAAGCAACCGAATCTGGCCCTTATTTATCGTTGAATTTTCCGTTTTCATATCGATCGCTAAAATCGTGTAAGCTACTAGTGATATTAGAAGGTAGAAGAAGGTAGGTATTAGATAGACTTAATAGAATTTCTGCACAAATAGATATCTAATAAATAAAATCACCCCTTAATATGCATCCGCGAAGGTATATTCATGTCAACATTGCGTATTGCTGTTCAATTTGTATTTTTTACCTTTTATCATCAAATTAAGTTTGTCGCTGGTGTATTGTTATGAAATTGTTGAATATGAATTAAATAGGGTTTAGGTCATATTAACAGATAAACAATGCATTTAATTTAAAAATGTAGAACTATAAAGTGAAATTTGCAACACTAGAATTTTTATGCTTTCCAAACATTGAAGTAAATATTAACATTTCCTTACATGAAGGCTATAATTGAATTCTGGTCTAAATTTGATTCAATGAATGACCTGTGATTCACGTGGATGGGATTTCATATTCACGATGTGAATATTATGCTATTTTGTCAAACACGGAGTTTATATGTATTCCCTAGGATTCTAGCACTTAAGGCAGTATTTGGAATTCAATAACAATGAAGGGTAATTTCACTCCACTCACCTTATGCTTCTCGGCTCCTGTACTTTTCCCGTGATGGCACACTCGGACGTTAAAATCCCCGCGAACTTAAAAATGATGTCGGCTCCAAGCACCACTGCTGAATGATGAAACAATCCACAAGCGACTAGCAAGCAACAAAACAGTTCACAGTTCGGCTTCCCCTGCACGCACAACTACGTCCTCAAACGGTTTTTAGTTCACTGTCCACGGATCCGGGTAGCGCTCAATACAAACGGGGATACAAAATCATATCCACCCGTGAGACGTCTTCGGTGTACACTTCCAGAGGAAACTGTGCTTTCAGTTTCTCTAAGACCCACTGCTTTATATAGCTTCGGCTTGCTTTGTGGGTCGCGTGTAGAGGAAGCTAGGGGAAGGGGAAGGGTTGGAGGAGAATCACGGAGGGGAGAGAGATGAGGGGGAGGGAGAAAGGGGTGGAGAGGAGTTTTTCGGGAGAGAGCGGGGAAGATTTCGGTTGTGGAGGGATGTGCCAGGGAGGGGCCAAGGCGCGCGCGCTCTCTCGACTTGCACACCGCCTTGAGAAGGAGGGTTGAATGATGGGGTGCCGCGCTTGGTGAGCGGAGAGGGGCCCCTCGGCAGGCAGCTCTTCCACCTCGGTCCGCCCCTCCCCGGGAGGACGTGCCAAGAGGGGGAGGGGCGGACCGGGGTTAAGGTTGGTGGAGTCCCGGTTAGGGGGTTGGGAAGGGCACTCAGCATAGAGGGAGCATTGCATTCATTCAAAGACTTCATCGTAGGGGAAGGGGAGAGCCGTTTCATGAAATGAAGAAACGGCATTGCTATACTATCGAATGGAAAGACGGCCGTCGTAACTATAAATAATATAGCATGGGTAAGAATGAGTGCTACATCTATCTACGTTCTGCATGAAGTTACACTCTTAACTATATCGATGTTGCATGCTGCATTTCTTCAATAAATGGAGAAAATGCGGAGTTCAATTACTACAATGTCACTATTGACGCCAGTAAAATTTGATGCGAATGTTACTCAAAATACAACACATGTATTAATGAATATGACCACCTGCTTCTATAGTAATTAATACTAATGCAGAGCATAAAATTTACTTTGTATTATCCGATCTTAAAAATTGTACCCTGAATGTAGTTTAAATACATATTAGCAATAAAAACTTGTCACATTAATATCTAAATTGAATAACACTCCCAAATACATAGATACATACAAATAAATAGATGATGTGATTTTAGGTATATAGCTATATATACCTAAAATATATAGCAGGTATAGTTTTGCTACTGACCGGGATACTCCCCTTACGTGTACATTTCACGCGATGTGTGGCTTAGAACGAGGTGAGCACTAATTTCACCTTTCCAAACAATGTTCGGATTCATAATGTGATAGTGGTTACACCAAAAATGACGTATAACCTAAAATGAATTACTAATAAAACTGGTAATATACCTATTAGGCATATTTCTTATCAATAAAATGGCCGATTGTTGATGTTGAAAAAGATACTGATGATATGGTCGACAAATTCAATGCAGTTGATTTGATATTTGACATTTACTACTTATTAAAATGCTTGATATTTGGTTGAGCTTTCATTTTTAGGACCATGTTTGTACTTCAGGAACTCGTCATTGCTCTATGAATTCCGTGCTCATCAGCTAATCGAGTGCAAAGAGATCCGCGTTCAGTTTAAATATTGGTTTATTACGTAAGTTAGAAAATATCAAATTAAGGATGAGACTGCAGGCAACAAGGTAGCTTGCAAAGCTGCTTCAAATCAATCCTCGGATGTACAACTAACAATGATGATAAGATAAGAATTTAAAAGTTGCATTACGTCACTCAAATATTTAGTCACCCACTGGGTTTGAACACACCCAATGGCGCCACCCGAGATCGGGAGAGTGGAAGGGTATCGGGGGCGACTCTCTCGCATATCCTGCTCTCACTTCTTCCCTCCTTGCTTTGGTGTTCACCTTCGCCCACTCAATTCCGCTTCCTCTTGCCCCTCCACCGGCTGAACACTCTCTCCCTTCTCTCCCCTTCCTCCTCCTGCGACAACCGTCACATGGCACCCACACAAAGAAAGAGGTTTCGCAAGTGAAGCGTGCTTGTCGCACGCTCTTCTTTGCAACGGAGAAAGGGTTTTGCCCGAAGCGCACCCCCCCATGTCGCCGCCGCAGCCGCCGTTGACCCCTCCCCTTCCGTCCCCTCTCGGGCTTCCCCCAACTTAGTTCCTTCTCTTTTCTTCCCTCCGCCTCTCTCTCGCCTGGTTTTGAGCATGCTATTCGGATGTGTCATACTCTAGGACGGACCTGGCTACAGAGAGGGAAATCCTTTGACCTGATTCTTCTCGCTGTGTGTTGCGGCGCTAGGTGATGTCGTAAATAAGGAAAGCAAGGACTTGGTCTCGTAAGCACTCATAAAGTAATTAACGCTCTGCTGTCATTGCTTCCTTGGCGATTGTTGCTACTAGCGAATTCTCACTTTTGTTTTCTATTCCGGTGCTCATAATTTTCTTCGTATGATTCATCCATACCGAGCAAGAGATGTGGCTCAGCACATCTAGCGATGCCAAAAGCATCGACATGATTAAAATATAAAATGTTAGCATTTCGTAAGCGTGTATGATAGGAGCAAAATTGACGGTAATTTCAATAGAGAGTTAAATTGAGAATGAAGAATATGAAACAAGTATTAAAATAAATGAAATCCAATACCACGTCCTAGAGCACGAAATGTAGCAACAGTAGATATTCTATAAAACTATGAACTGGTCCAGCTCCCTTGTAACTTCTCTTCGCCAAGCATCGAAGAGTACATTTGATGACGTCTTGAAGGCACCTGGAGCGGAACAGAAACTTCCCATGCGAGGAGTGCGCGGATAGTATTCACCATAAAGTGTGGGGAATATTTATTGTATGCTAAATGCATTATAAAATGAACGCTGTAATTTTAAGTGTAGACCATTCAAATATTTCACTATCTTCAATTCTTTTATTATTTTTCTTCTCGACTTTCCATCGAAGGTGATAGGTTATAAAGGCTTCTTGCATTTTATAAGAATCACCATTTTTAATTGTTTTGATTTACATCCGATCGTTAATTCGGTTTTACAGATCTGTCTTCCGTCTCCTCATGCATAGATGAGATTTGTTCATATTCCATTAGGAGATTTAGTAATCAATATATTCTTCTACCGTAATATTCTAAATATATACTCCAGTTTTAATTGTGCAATAGCTATTTCAATTTGGTTATTATGACTGAAAAAATATATCCGAAGTGATATTAAAGCCGCAGTTGAGTGTCCTTTTGCTTGAGCCACATCAATTGACTTCAGCACAAGTTTCATAATGAGAGTGGGAGTCTTCTACACTTGTATCCGATTCTCGATCTCATTCATGGAAACTTGGTGTTATGCATGCATTTTAAGAAGGGTATGTAGTCACCGTTAGTGCCTATTAGGTATTTCTGTGGTTTCCATGGAGATCTAAATGAAATAAATCTCATTACTAAACCCGAAGGTTGGTTTTAATAGTGAAAGTAGAGCTCCCCTATAAATGAGAAAAAGTAATGTAAATTTTTTTGTTACTGACTAAAGTTCACTCGTGCCTGGAATTGAAGAAACATTGTTAGTGATTTGAATCCCGGTACAGTTTTGAATCTTGGTTCAAATTCTCCTAATTAAAAACCGAATTTGAATTTAATGACGATTTACATTGCTACTAAGAATATATTGCTGTATTTTTGTTTCATGCCTCACCATGGTTTGTGCTAAAAAGGAGCAGTCAAAAGACAGCTCTATTGACCGGCACACTATTTCCAGACCTTCTTTGGTGGATTTCAATGTGCGATTTTTAACATCTAATTCCTTTAAATTCAACATAAAGTTCCATTGAATTATAAATCATCTTACCTAGTGGTCAGAATTTTCGCCGGGCAGGCACCATTTTTCTTTCCGACTCAGATGAACTTTTTTCAATGCCAATATGAATAGCATAGATCGTGATTGCCTTCTAACAAATAATATGTCTATTCCCATAGAAAAATAAACGAATCTCGTCGCAATTATTCTTGGCTCATAAGATTTTCCTTACAAAGTACAAAAATCAAGACATATTTGTCACATCTAAAATAAGGAAAACTTAATTTTGACAGAAGTTGATGTAATTTTTAATTTTACTTTGTTTTTTAGCAAGACCAGGCTATCATATAACATTTTCAAATGAACAGGTCTGTAACATTTTTCCTTTGAGTTCCTTTGTAAGCTCTTAGAATTAACTTTGATTTTGGCCAGTCGTTTATCATTCATTCATTCACCAGTGACCATAAGAGACAGTTGAATTTTAGTTAAACAAGATATTGCCTATCAGAATCCATAAGATTACACACCGTCTAGGCCCTCAGTTAATTCAACTAGGTGAATAAGTGAAAATATTATGTGAATGTGTATTATGTGAAAATATTATGTGAATGTGAATTTAACCTTTGTGCCAACAAAGAAACACACAACAACAACTAAGAAACACGTGCACTCATGAATATTCCGCTTGGTAGACTGGCAGCCGAAATGCACCCGAAGTGGAATATAGAGGCAGAAGTTCGTAATGCTACTGGTTTGGGGAATTATTCATATCTTGACAACTATAGCACTTCGCATATTAAAATGTCTACTGTTTATCGTTTGAAGCAGCTAAAAATAACTAGTCGAAAATTTAGTTCCATGAGGGATTGCTTTCAATATTTTAATTATTCATATTAATAATAGTAGACTTTCAAAGATATTTATCTATTTACCATTTGTCTATATTATAGATTAATTTTAATGAATAATAATTTGTATTCCAAAACTCCCAATTACCTTCAACGATGAAAGTGAAAACTCTTTTTGACACTTATTTTCAGGATATACCGATTAATCCTATATTAGAAACAGGTTCATTGTTAGGTCCACGCTATATGCATAAATTCGTAAAGTTGAGAGCTCTTGTCGGTAGAAACTGAATTAATTTGCGTCCGTTTCTGTCTGTTATCGCAGCTAAAACTCCTCACAATGGATGGTAAGCCATCCGTATACAAGAGAAACGCTGGTGAATGCATAATGGGCGATCCTGAATCAGATAGAACGGCGCCTGTCCTTTCTCCTTTTCTTAGCCTACTTTTCGAACCAGTGGAAACAATCGATTAACCCTTGTTTCTCCACGCACCCCTCTATCTGTCCGTTTGATTTTCTCTACATTTTCGGGCAGGATGTCTGGTGGATGATCAAAGGAAAGTATGTTCTGTTACGATGAAACAATACGATGGGGTGGCTGGATGTGAGGCTGTTTGTTTAGGGAAAGGGATTTGATCTCTTTTAATCACGGACAGTTCAACCTTCAGGTTTTCTCACCCACTGCAAGGGCATGGAGAAGACTTTCTATCGTCCTATTAGTGCATTATATATTTTTCTCGTTTTATAGGTTCCAGTATGTCATTCTTGGCATAAGTTTATCTGCCATCAAAGTGCAGTACAACAATAAGATACTCAAGTTATGGTGTTAAAAGAACTTTTGGAACCACTTTAGTAAATTTCCTCTTCGGCTGAGACGACTAGATTTAATGTAATGCAACAAGAAGTGCACCAGAAAGAATGGTGATTAAGGTAAAAAAGAGCTAAAAGAAAATCTACTCCTGAAATGGTTTTGCGTGTAGTTTTTAAGACAAAACTTTCAATTATTGTTCATTTTTTTCATTTAAAAACTATTTACAAGAAATTTTCTGTTTTGAACTTCATGTTTGATACGCTTCTCATGTTTAAGTTTTTATGCCTCACTGTTACATTTAATTAATTTTTCGAGCTCGGCCTTTAACTTAATTTGTGGTAAATTTGTGCTCAGTGTGAGTTTAAAAAAATGAATATTTTTAAAAGGCATAGGTATATTTCGGTGTAACATTTATTAAAAAAACAAAAAAATATATGTATAAATTAGAAATACATGTATTTTAGAAAAAAAATCACGATCTGGTGATTTCATAGAATATAAATTAGAAGTTTTTCCAAATGACTCTCCCAGTTATTGGTGTTAACCGACCAATATGATTTTATTGTATCACAATGTGCTTTCATCATGTGTAGTTATCACAAACATCTATATATAAATACTTACTCCTTGTTCTTTAGTAAACGAAAATGCCGTGCCCATTATCGTAAGTTAAGAAGAATTTTTCGATTTCAATAGTTATCATGATCATTGTTCATCCGTCGCAGGAATAATTTGTAGCAGTTTTAATTTAATTATATTCTACTCACACTTTGTCCCAAGTAATCAGCACCCTTGTTTATCAAACCGAACTCACGTTGAATTATATGGCTGATTTATAAATATATCTATAAGACCTTTTTTGAAAAAGCGTGATAAATATAGTGGAACATAGAAAATACATTAGATATTTATTTCATAGCTTAAAAAAAGAAAGATACAGTTAGAATTGTCAGTATATTATATTATTGTATTCTTAAACAAATCAACGCGGTGTATTAAAAATATTACATATTTTGCATTGTGAAGGTATACAATATTACTGAGTGGGGCGTTTCACGTTACCTGGGGCCACCTAACTTTTACAAAATTACTTTAGAAATGAAATCGTTATATCGTTAAAACTAGTTGTCACATATTAATCGTGTTAGCATATTCGTTACCAGCATGAAGTTCAATTAATCATAATGCGTATACGATGCCTGTCAAAAAAAAATCCGACCTTCGGCCAGGGAAACTTTGGTTACCCTGACGGAGTTGGGACCCTTATCCCCTTCAAAGTAGGCCCTTTGCGCCTCCAGATACTTGGCCCACCGAACCTTCCACTGCCTGAAACACGTCTGGAAGGCGTCTTTTGGAATGGCCTCCAGTTTTGCCATCGTATTCTGCATATCTCCTCTCTACTCTCAAATCAGGGTCATACCCGTACACCCATAAATCATCTCGAATTTTCACAGTACGGTGTTGGGAAACTGAGTATCAGTGCTGGCAGACAGGCCACTCAATCACGAGATTGCCGCGAATTTCGAAAACCGCGGAAAACCACGGACGCTGAAACATAGGAAGTCGCGTGATTGTTATTGTACTTTCAGGTTTTTTCTGCGGTGCGTTGATACTGAGGAAATTTAGAGTTGCTCCAACACGGGTACGTAAAGAAAGAATAAACACTTGTTAGCATGTTCTTCCCGGAAGATTTCTTTAATGCGTTCAGATAATCCCCTACTGCTTTTCTTCAAATCCCCGCACTCTCTCACATCAATTATCTACGTTTGATGCCCCCAAGTCTCAAAAATTAGCTAACCTCATGAACATGATATTTTATTATTTGCGCCCCTCCCATGGTAAAACTATATCCGTGAGCGTGAATTGGCGTATGGTATACAAGTGATAACGTTAAAAATCTTATAAAAATTTTAAGATCCAGAATCACATGGATATTCACATAAAATACTAAATGTCTTCTTTAAATTAACAAACTAAGCCGCCTTCCAAGGAAAGCAAATTGCTTTAGTTCCAACAATTTAATGGAATGTCGATGACTTATTAGTTAAACTTTTGATCTTTTCAAATTACCATTCATTATGCTCTACAAAATAATTATAATTTTTGATAATTAACGATTTAGAAGGCAGTATTTTCTCAAAAAACATTGAAAACTGATATTTTCGACGTTAAAACCGTGAACTTAAAATCACGGATCCAGTGGGCTCCCTGGTAAATATAAATTAATTATATTTAGGTCCTAACTTGTTACTCAATTGACAGATGGTAACCATATTTCCCTAGGAAATTTGTCTAAATAAGTATAATTTTTTATTCCCGGCTGACGACATTTATTCATTAATATTTTTTTTCCTGCCGCCAGGCAAATGATTGATTTCGTGCACTCCCTCGAAAGTCAAAGAATCGCTGATTAATGTCGTATGCTTAGGGTCAGTGAAGGGTGGAAAGAGGCTTTCATACTAGGCTGCCTTTTTTTCCGTTTCATCAGCCGCCAACCCTCACCTCTAAAGTGATCGGGAGAGCGAGCAGTGGTTTCAACTCTCTCTCTCTCATTCCCTCCTACTCCGGCTCTCTCTCCCCCGACCAACCTTGTGCCTCGCCCTTGCCCGCTCATATTAATAAGCTTTGCCTCATCCGTATGCCTCGCCCGAGCAACTACGCGGGTGCAGAATGCACCAGATGCATGCGTTCATTCAGGGATGAATGACTCATGGCATCGCTCTCTCCCCGATCGGGATGAGGTCGGAATAACAATGCGGGCACCGTAGGCGTCGCGAGAGTGTTTGACCTCTGCAGCTCTTGAAATTACTCCTCCGTAGAAGGGGGAAAGACCCCCGGAAACTAGGTGGGATCAAGAAAGTGAACGAGCAAACCGTTTTCCGGCGTGGTGGACATTCGCGCGTGCGTGATGCATCGTGCAGAATTCCTCTCGGAGAGAGCCGCGTGTTTCTTTGTGAGTATGGTCAGAGGGTTTTAGCATATGGACGGAAACGCTTCAATTTTCCAAGCCATGCCGGATGTTAGAGTAGAAGTGGTTTGGAATAAATCTATGACCGAGTACAAATGTTTGGCAGTAAATCTCCAGAATATTTTAGCCTTCATTAGATAGTATTGACATGCGTTTTAATATTTTCGAATTAAAACTGTTGTAGTCGCACTATTTTACATCGTTTTTCCTCTAACCGATGTTTTTATATTCAACCAAGCCATAAATTGAAGAATGAATTAATGATAACAGAAATGAACATAAATAGGTACTTAACTTTTTCCCACACGACTATTCGTGTTGCCGCTGTTTATGAAAAAATAAGTTTTTTAATGTGGAAATTTGTCCACAGTTCAAACAGACAAAATTTAGTTACATATAATAGGGATTATGGCCAGAAATTTTAATTTCCATGTGATAAAGAGTGAATTTTAAAATATTTATTTTATTTACTATACGCCCTAGTTAACAATTTTAAAGACAGTGATTTGAGTGAATCATTAATAGATATATTATCTCTCCTATGGAAAATGAATTTACATTAAAATCATGAATAGAAGTACACAATGTATAAAATGTATAAAAAAATTAATAAAATAAAATAAATTCACTCCTTCATCGGTGAGATTTTGAAATTCCATGCAACTGTAAACTATGGGTAGCTTTTGATGGTATCAATTTCGGTCGCTCATTTTTGAATGCTAAAAGTAGATCTATTAGATATAAATGCCACATAGATATAGATAGTACTATCTATATCTATGTGGCATCTTGCAAACCACCAGTGGGGTGTGGGGCAGGGAGTGATACCACACCAGGCATATAATCTGAGTTTTAAAAGGCTAGCAAAAAAACAAAATAAAAATTGGGATACTGATCGATTAAAGAAAGAGGTAGTGAAAACGTTTTAAGAGAAACAATGGAGTGCTCTTAGCCCAACGGAGCACGGAGGGCACATAAGGCTATGTCAAGAATAGAATTGTACTGCAGCTGATAAGATAATAGGGAAAAAAAACTAAAGCCTTGATAGTAATGTGTTACTGACGAATATACTAAAGCTATTCGATGTAAGAAGAAGTTGGAAAATATTGCATCCCATGGAAGTATACGGAACTTCGGAACAAAAGGAAGGATATAGTCATTTGAAATCTATTGCTACCGAAGAATATTAGAGATCAACTCCGTAGCCAAGAGTCACGAATGAGGCTGTTCTGCGGGAGATAAGAGAAAGACGATGTCCGCTGAGACTGTTAGACAAGAGGAGAAACACCCGTATGGGCCACATCATTTGACACGAATGGCTTGTTGGCACCACACTGGAGGGTATGGTGGAATTGAAACAACGCAAGAGGAACTACGTTTAACAAATTTCGTATATTAGTTCCTCCTCGCCGCACATTCAGTCGGTAAACAAACCTACTATACACAGTTATTCACCATTAACAAATCCACCCTCTCGTTAATAACAGTAAAATCCGGACTATTGTTAGCTATAAAATATAAGTACATATTTCAATTACTACCTTTTTGCATCTTGAAAATTAAATACTACGACGGGTTTCAGTACATAACCGTCTGAGTTTTACACATGCAAATTGAGCAAATACACTTCTCAGTTTTGTTGAAACATACATTTTAGTTGAGCCAGAATTTATTTACTTAATTTTTGTGTTTAAATTTTATACGGTAATGACAAATTAATTTCCTTGAGGTAATGTATATATAATTAGTGTTCCACACTTTCCCTATAAGTGGGAGATCTTTAGTTTTATTTGCTGGCGAATATTTTGTAATTGTAATTGTATCCATTTGCCTCTCTCGTCACAATTAGCATCATCGTAATAGGTAACCGTCCTATTAAAGGTTGGTTTTGAACGGTCCCTAAAAAAATAACATGTGAATATCTTCCACGTGAACCTCTTCTTGCTTGCCGTAAATCATTTCCTTCTTCAGTTATTCGTATTTTATACCTCCCTTCACATCTAAAAGCTATCTTAAAAGCGTCGTTTTATCTCTCCCTCGCGTACCCACTCAACATTTTCCCTTCGATTACGGCAATCAGAATCCCACCACCTCTCAATATTTCCTCCACCCAATTTTTTTGCCTTCTCCGGATTTCACCTTCGACTTTCTCTCATCACCCAGAACAGTTACTTCAAAGGTTCCATGTCTTTCCCTCCCTTTTCTAGACCCAAAATGATATTAGTCTAATTGTAAGTAGTTATTGGCGCTACTCTATGACCTCCTACTAAATATTATCAGAACTACCTCTGCTACATGTAAGGATAAACTTATCGTTCTGTAGTCCTCATTTAGGGCTCCTTTACTCTTTTTCAGGTTATGTAACAAAATTATTCTGATAAAGTTTTCCGGCCATATTTATTCCGTATAAGTACCCCGTGTCAGTCCAGAAAATATTTTTCATCCCCTAATAAAATTGATTAATTCTACGGGAATATTATATATTCCTACTGCTTTGTTAGACTAGATTTCCCTTAGCTCCTTTCTATCTCGCTCTTTTATTACTGGATTCCATAAATCTTCGTCCACATCGCATACCCTTTCTATGCCTAACGTAGCTAACCTAATTTTTGTAACCTTAAGCCACTTTTGCATATTCCTTTCATCTTCCCTGAATTTCTTCCGGCTCTGTTAATAAATTTCCTGCCATTTCACAATTTGATCGATTTAGGTATTCATCCTGACAGTTCTCTTAGTTTCTCGTATAGTGCTTCTATATTTCCATCTCTGAAAATTTTCCATATCGTATTTTTTCCATCACTTATCCTTGGCCCAATTGCTTTATTGCTTATGTATATTATTTAGTTTTCTATAATTTATTTTTCACATTTTCAAGTTAAATTTCTTTCTTCATATTCTTCCTCCTAATATCTTCTTAATCATCTTTCCTGTGATTCAAGAACTCCTTATTCTCTTAGTGTTTACCGTTCCTGTTGTTTCCTTTGTATCTCTTTCCATCCACCCATCTTTATTCAATATTTCTCAACTGCATTGTTATTAATTTTCCAAGATATTACTTCCTATTTAATCCATTTCGAACTTCAACTTTCTACTTTACAGCTCTTGATCTTATCCTTTTGAATTTTAAATTACATTTTAGAGCAAGTAAATTATAGCCTAAATCTGCATTCACCAACGGGAGACTGTGATGGGTCTGACGTTATGACGTAGTTCCTAAATCCATGGAAAACCAATATGCAAAATAATTTGCATCCATCCTTTTCCTCCGAAATTTTCTATGTTTTATCACGATTGCGATGGTTTTTGAACCAGGTATTTGCCATCACTTCTCCTTCAAAACTTGTCTCCTCTCTCTCCGCGGTCATTTCTTGTTCCAAGCCGTACTCTCCGACCTCCATTTTATCTCCACCTTCACCTATCACTACGCTATAATCCCCCGACACTATCAAGTGTTTCCTCCCCGGTAAGTTCCCAAGTACTCCTTTAATTTGATGTTTTAAACTATTTATTGCTCTTAGTGACTACATGTCGGCGCATCCACTTGGATTACCACTAGATTTATCGGGTGATTTGCTCTTAGCTCTAACAATAAAAGTCTATCATTCACCTACTCTACGATCACTACTCTTCTCCTCTGTTTCCCATTCAGCACAACGGCTTCTCCACGTAGACTCTACCCTCCCCCACCATTATTATTATAAAATTATTGTTTAAATGCTCTCCGCTCCTTTCATCTAAAATCACACAAACCTAACATATCCACATTTCCTTTCGCCATTTCCCCCTTGATAATTTCTAGCTCCCCTCCTTTCAACTTCGTCCTAACATTCCATATGCCTATTGCAAAATCTGCTGTTCTCTTCCGAGGGTTATTTTCCAATACAGCTCGGTTGTACAAGGATTTCGTGTGATGTCGACTACGGACGCCTTGCATCCACTTTTGACCGACTACACACCCGGTACTCTACTACTACTCACTCTAGTTAGTAGTTTCCAAGGTTCATTGTCTGTGTAGTATCATCCACAATTTCAATGGCTTAAAAATGGAGGTGGTTTCCCATTTTATTCCTCAATAGTATTTTAAACGTGACACCATCACTTAACCCATGTGTGCACAGCTGGGTACCCGGGTGGCCACCACGGTACACTTTTTAATATAAGTAAGTCAAAAATAAAAATTTCGCTTTGAGCTTCGAGATCGTCGTTATTTAAACAAATTTTAAGACAACAGATCATGTACACATCAAAAAATATTTTTTTTGCTAAGATAATCGACTTTAATGTACATGCACTCCGTGGGCACAACCGGGTACCCGGGTGCCCACCATAGGAAATCTCGATTTTGATTGAATTATTAAATTTTATTAGCTTTCTTTATCAATTTTACTTATTAATACATATGAATTAGATTAAATAATAATGAAATTTATGAAAATTGTTACAAAAAATCTTTCATATATTACATTTTAGACATTTAACAAAATTTAATAAATGCTCATGGCAGACAGTTTATCGCATTGGTAGGAGCTCTTTATTGTTTTTCTTCTTTTCCTGATTGCCTGTTTATAACAGATATAGCAAGAAACAGTGCTTTTTTTCCTTCCTGGTGCATCTCGTATCACTGATGGACCTGGAGTAGCTTCTACAGGATTTACAGACTGTCCTATCACACATTCTATAGCAATCTTGGTACTAAAATGTCATATCACTTGTACGTTTTGACCTATATTTTCAGTCATTGACTTCGTAAGTTCATCGCTCAATTGACGCATAAATAGCCTCCGCTGATTGGTTGAGCCCTAGATAATTCCTCCATAACCTCAAAGTATTTAATTTATCACTATCACAAAAACAATACTTGCATTATTCAGCACTATAATATGGATATATTAGAAAAAACATCGTGAATAAAACACTGCATAAAAAATTTAAGAGGCAAAAGACAGCGACACTACGAATCTGTATTTTCGGCTAGCCCAGAAACTACGCTCTAACTGCAACAACACGTCTCTTCGAATAGAGATTACGTCTAACACAGACGAGTATCTTCTCGGAACGTTTCTAACAGATTGATGGGGGATTTGACTAATTATTTTCAAAGCTCAAAGCAGCTGTCATCAAATGTGGTTACGCGCTCTCTGTGGCCGCCTTGAGAATTCCGCATTCTCCAACCTTTGTACAACCTATTCAGAGGTTTATTCATTGGAAAATACGTAAAAAACACATCTCACATGATAATTTATTCGAATAAACGCTAAGAAAGCGATTTGAATTGAAGGAATATTTTAAAAATAGAAAAAAGTTAGGTGGGCATCCGGGTACCCCGGTTGTGCAACAACGTAGGTAAAGTTGGTTGTGCAAACAAGGGTTAAAAGGTCACCTCACTGAGGAACAGACGCAGCGTGGACTACCTTTCATCTACAACTCTTACGTTTCGGCTTATCTGGCATGAGTGGCCCTACCAGGAGAAATGACAATTATTATTGCTCTCTCCAGTATAGCTCTAGGGATTATCAGAACATGCAAGCCCAACCACCATTTCAAGGTTTTTGCCCGTTGAATAGTTCCCACACTTACCTACTATCAACATTTACATACAGTACAGGGGATAGAAATGTGTGAAAAACATAATCAGTCATTTTGAAAAATATAAAATTATTTTAATATTTAATTGAAATGAGGAATGTAACCGGTCCTTCTGTGTGTCTGTGTGTGACTGAAATGTGTCTGCTCTCGCACGTAAGACGTGCGTTTGTCCTAGTAAAGATAAAATAAGGGTGATCTAGCTCACAAGGGTGACTGATTTTAAATTAAATTTAACTGGCAACTAAGAATTGCCTAAGAAACCCATTGCCTAATTCCTATTGCTGACTAATATTTTCCAAGATTTCATCTGGAGACAGTCACGAGGTAACGTCCTAAAACTGTAGGTTACGCACCAATCAAAAATATAAAAATCTATTGCTAATTTTCAGTCAATCAAAGTGATTATTTATAAATAGGTCTTGGTTGGAGGTGGATGGGAAGGGGTCAAAGAAGCCTAAACCCTCATTACTTCCCTCGTTCCTGTATGTTATCTTTATTTCCTTAGATATTCCCAAATTCCAATTAGGGAAGAAACATCTCTTAAAAACTCACCTTTGTGTGACCAATTATCCAAAGGAAATTATAACCGGAGCAGCGTTCCACTGGGATAATTCTTAGCGTGGTATACTTATTAAGAAGCCGCGACACATATCCCGGGGTTGCCCAGGCGGGAATGGGAGCGAGCAAACTAGGAAAGAAGGAAAGAAATAGGGAGATGATTTCTCTGGTGAGGCGTACGCGTTCGTCCTTGCCGGATCGGTTCTCTTTCCATTTCATTTCATCGCTCTGCCAGTTGTTCCCGATTACGGTTCGCTCCGATTCTGTTTGTACTTGATCCTCAAAAAAAATTAAAATAAGATATCTTTGTGTGACTCAGATTTGACAATATATTGAGCTAACAACATACCTTAACGCGCTTTGCCTTACGCTTCTTCGTTCTTCAACACGTTTTAATATCATGACTCTCTTTTTCTCTCTTTACATACATATTTCTTATGTTTACGTACTTGTGTGTGTATATAAATAAATAAATATATATATACATACATATATATATATATGTATATATATATAT
>LYUA01000488.1:89104-99496 GCA_002093875.1 Calopteryx splendens | reverse complement strand
GGGGGGGGGGGGGGGGGGGAAGTCCCTCGAGGGAGCCCAGGGCCCGCCCTTCTCCCCGGCAGGATCTCGCACCGGGAAACTTAGCTAAGCAGCGTGTTGCAGCTAAGCCGTGAAGCAGAGGATGCTCGAGAAAGGAAGAGCTCCGGGGGTTTTCTTCGCGCTTAAGAAAATAGAGCGTAGATGAAATTATTTATTGCTTGTTCGCCGGAAACGGCGGAGAGTGAAAGCTCTACATTTTCGTTTCCTCGCACGAAAGATTACGGAAGATACGGCAGGGTTGCGGGGGAAAGACCTTCGAAGGAAGCGAGCGGGAGATCTTACCGTGTCGACGTTCCTGGCCCTCGAAAGCCAAT
The DNA here is from genome assembly GCA_002093875.1 of Calopteryx splendens. Classification (NCBI taxonomy): domain Eukaryota; kingdom Metazoa; phylum Arthropoda; class Insecta; order Odonata; family Calopterygidae; genus Calopteryx; species Calopteryx splendens. The sequence goes on along the minus strand of LYUA01000488.1, from coordinate 99,143 downwards.
TAACCGCGACATAGTGCCTGACATGGGGAAGTGGCCCACAAGGATGAGGTCAAAAGCTCCCGGAATCGAATAGATCCATGACCATGATTACCAAAGGTTGATGGCATTTTTCGGAGTCTACTTCGGAATCGGGCATTAATCGAATGTTGGTGAAAAACGGAGAGGTTGTGAAATTCTAGCGATGGAAGGGCACTCTACATACGCTACAATTTTAATTATAAAATGGTACGCTTGAGAGACGAGCTGCTTGCATAATTGCATAGTAAATTAAATGATTAATAAATGAGGATGTCACTATGCCACTTAGCGTAATGTATTGTTTCCTGAGTACACTATTCGCAAAGTATTCGCCGACTCCACCTCCCGCATCCATCTCTCACCTTATTTATGGCTGAAGGGAAAAATGAAATTTTATACGTGTCCATTCTAGTTTAACTTTCTTGTTTATCTATAGTTAAACTATCTGATATTTATTTCATTATCACTTTCACCTTAGTATTTTGGGGTTATTAATAATACATTTTTATCATCATGTGAAAAGAGTTCAGCGTATCATCTATATAAGAGATGTAACCTATAATTTAGCCTTCGGTCGGTGGCCCAAACTAGCTCTACTAATAAACAAGTAACGCTACCAAATTCATCATAACATCGCTTAACAAATCTAGCCCCTCTTCGCTGAACGTGATTTAATTCGGCAATGAAACTCACTTAATAGGTATCCCGTGCACTAGAAGCATATGTTATTTTCTTCTGAGCTCAAAATATTAAGAAGAAAAAGTTGCAAGAAGGGTATCGCAGGAACCACCCTTGCGAAAACCGTGTCAATGTTTTCATTGGTCGAACTCATCTTGAAATTTCCGACTCTCTAAAAATATTTTACCGCACGTGTTTACGTTTTGGAACATAGATGCTTTGATTTTCCTGCTTCGATTACTTTCATCACATTCTGAGCATCTTACACTTCTCCGGCCCTGAGCCCCAACATACCATTTGGCAAACCACCTGTCCAAATGTTAGGATAATAGTTTAAGGATTGTTATGCAAGCAAAATAATGCAGAAATAAATACATTTGATAATCGTATATTTCTAAAAACAGCAGTAGAAAATAATCTTTCCTACTGTGCCTATTCTCATGTAGGTGTAGCCTGTTCGTTCATTAGTATAGTTTGGTCAGTAACGCAATCATTTTGAATCATACCTGAAGCTAGAATATTTTAGTATTCCGCAGTGGAGTTAAGGAGTGGAGTTTAAGGGATGGGGCTCTTAATCTTCCCTAAGGAACATCTCAAAAAGTTCTGTTTCTTTTACGCTTGCCCTCAGCTCGATTTTCGAAGCACGGCTCCCTGAAAGGAAGAAAAGATGACCCTGTAAGGCATGTCGTGGTAGGATTTTTTTTCTCCATTTCCACGCAGCACATGTCTCTCGCCGTCGTCGTCCTTCCCAGAGAGTCTCCCGGTCTGCCACGGCCCGTGGCAAATCGCCCTCTTCCCCCGACGCCGGGCGGCAGTTCCGCTAACCCCCAAGGACTCGGTCGGTCAGGGGCCAGTCACGCGCGTCGCGACTCCCCCGCGGAACAATCGAGGGAGAATGAAGACGCCGAAGAAGAGAAAGTGAGGGACGATTGTTTGCCCCGCGACGACTGTCCGGAACGACCAAGAAGAGCGACAGGGAATGGGGCTCTGGTTTGCTCAACTTCCAGCCATTAACTTGTGTTTTTCTCCGTTTTTGTATTCTCCGCCCCAAGTCTGAGGAGATCCCTTTGTATGTTTATTGCAATGGGGGTGAAACAATTGGCCGCGGCCTTTCACGCTCGCTGGGGACTTGGGTGAGGGTCGATTGCGAGGATGGAGCCCGGAAAGGGCCCACCCCGAGGGAAGGCGGCCCTCACTAATTTGCGTGCCCCGTTTTCCATTTAACCGAAGCTTTTCTGTTTCACGTATGTATCAAGATAGCGCGACATATGCCTGGAGGTCTTACTTCATCCTTATCTTTGATGGCATTAACAAAATTTGCGCTCTTGATTAGTTCCTTACATGAAACACGTTTTTAAATCCAATCATTATAGCCTTTCCATTTAGAATGGTGAGTTTGGAATGAATATATAATTATGATGATTACTACAAACGCAGATATTTTTAAAAAATATTGGAAAAGACGGCTAAAAGTTTGATAAAAATTTCCTTTTCCGGAATATAAAATTGAGATTTTTATCTTTAGTAAGTGACGTCATCAACCTTATTGACATGGCATTTTTCATGCCATTTGAACATTTGACAGCTTAGTATGTTTATGTTTTTAATATAAATGATTGTGTAACTGTCTTTTGATTCTAGTAGTAGAAAAAATTGTGTACATTTATGTGTTCATTATTAGCCGTCAGTAATAGAATTGGTTTGACACAGCTGTAAGCTCAAATGGCCCACCTGGTGTGACATTTCCATGTATTATTTGCTTTGACCAATCCAAATTATCTGTTAAGCATAACTCACCTATCTTATTCTCTTTATTTATTCCCATGAACTTTTCCCGTCATAATTTCGTTTGGAATTCCAGCCGTCATAATTTTCCTCAGCAATTTATCCAAGCTCAAAATATTTCTGGATACATCCTTTCTTCTTTCGTTGATTGCTGATAAGTTTTTCTCCTCCAGTCTACGCACTGTGACACAGTTACAATACTTCCAATGTTTTCTCTATTCACTACTGCTAAAATCAATCTCTCGTCAATTATGCTCTCTTTTCTGCTTGATTTTTTTAGCTCCTAGAAACTTAATAATGGATGGTAAATGCTTAGGTTCACAGAATATGACGTGATTAATGTGCACTGAATAATATCTTCCGACTTCTGCGCAGAACTAAGGGCGGCAAATGCTATTTTTATTTACATAGGTCTGCAAGAAAATTTAAATTTATGCCTAATAATTTTGTTAATACCTTACCTAACTTTCAAAGGTAGATTATCTTTGATGGTGATGAAAACGTTGTTATTGCTGGGCGATAAACGTTTCCGTCCTTTGATAGGCAGTTCCCTGGACTTACTTTGCTTCTAAAACAAATATCTGGAAACAACGCATTCGGCTAGTCAGATAATCAGATATGAGTTAATTATTATCGTATTTGACATGAAAGAGTAGCAGCACGGAAAAAACAATTTAGAGCACATTATTTTCCATTGACCCAGTATGCAGTGCGCATGTAAGTTTGGGATACATTTCCGTCTCTCTAAAGTAATCTGCGATTTCATCGGCCGCCTCAAAATTAATTGGGCAATTAAAAATCCAGCTTATTTTCTCTTATTTTAAATACAAAATGTACTTGACTGTTGAGACACATACAAATAGCTGTTTACTTTTAATTTTCGTTTGTGACTGATGAGAACTCTCGACTCTTCATAAAATCGCTAATTTGGAATCAGATTTAATACAATTCTATGATACGAGATGCTCGTAGCTTGATGACGTGTGCATGCAGACTGTAGTATAATTGGGCGCTGTGTAATAAAAAAACATTTAAATCCGATGTTGAAGCAAGACCAACGAGAAGAAGTGTCTCGGAAGTTATCTGTTGAACGTTCAAACTTATACCTTGCTTCTTGTTATGAGTTACTCTGATCATTTCTTGTTTTTTCCCCATAATACTAAGCCAAGACACAATTCATCCCTCCCGATATTCATTTTCAACCTTAACTATTAATCTGCTGTTTAAACATTGAAAAGGAGGAAATACGCATCGTGTTTCTGGTTTTACAAATTAGCATATTTTATGACATTTTGCCTTCATTAGCCTACAAGAGCTCTTCTCACTGAATTATTACTGGCATCGTCCCCACGGGTTCCACATCATCTCCTACGCCGGATGGACCACTGACGGGAATTGCATGCTTTTCAATTTATCATCATGCTGCTCATGAATTTTTGCAAGACAGCCTTGTTGAAGTCGAGTTGTATCGAGATGCTTCTCTATTCTTCACAATTTTGAATTTACTGTAATTCAGCGGTGTCTTCATCGAAAATGGAGTGGGGTTTGTCTTAGGTGGCTGCTTGGACATAAAATACAAGGGAAGAAAATGAAATATCCCTTGTTTATCGGTTTTCAGAGCTGATGGAAGACGGTGAAGGCCTTCGCGGAACATAGGCATTCCTCCGTACTCCAGCGCCTTTGTTTTTAAGCCGTAAGGATCCGATGCAGCCGTCTGACAGTGGGAGTGTGCGGCCGAGAGAGCTGGGGTCGTGGGGACATTAGGGTGGAGATACAAAGGCAGGAGACCCGCTTCATGTCATCCATTGACAGGGTTGCCACGGCCTTATTCCTTCCTGATACGTCTCTTCCCCTCGGATATCGCCTGTCCCTCACGCCCATCTCAGCACTACGGTTACTTTCGAGACGCCCTTCCCCTCTCACTACCTATCTTCTCATCTTCACCTCCCTCTCACCTTCACTCTCGTCGCCTTCCCAATACCTTTTTTTCCGTCCTTTCCTACTTCTCACCAAATCCTAGACCGTTCTTCTTGTCCTTTCTCCTAGCAAGCGACGAAAACTCTATTTTTTTCATTGCTACCCTTTTTTTTGTGGATGGATTTCCAGCGCTAGCCGGATTATAGTGCCTGCTCTGCCCCATTGTCCGGAACTAGATTTCTTCCGGCGAAAACCGAATTCTGTAGCACCTACGAAAATCAAGATTTTTTTTGCAGTCCATTGTGCGGCTCCGGTCGCTCAAGCTGCCACTACGATGTGGGAGAGTGAGGGTGAAGATTTTTGACTAGCTGTGATTCGCTTGGCTGACGCTTAGCAATCTGCGTATTAAGAGAACTTAGCTCGAGGGCTTTCTTGCCTATAATGTCCACTTACCTGCTGGGCGAATTTTTATCGAACTTTTTATGCCTAAATCAGGGATCAATTTTGCCCTCAAGAACCAGCATTTAGCCAAATATATTCTGGCACAAAAAATTATTATGGTAATTGCTGGACTGTTGGACAACGCATGATGTTTTGCTTTTCTGTCATGATAAGGTTGTTGCATGAGCATTTAAAAGACATTTAAAACTGAGAGTTGAAATTAGGCGACATTTTACAGTACAGGTACTTGAATGTTTGAATCCCTTCAAGAATTAATTTTTGTTTTCAGAAATCTTTATGTACCTATAAAAAATTTAATTTGTCCTATATCAAACCCTGCTAATTATCCGAGAATGGAGATCTTTTTTGTACCTCTGATAATTCTTTCAATAAAGATTCATTGCGTTTCTCCAAGGGACCTATATTTTTAGAATTCCTATTTCATTTCAGTAAGCTCGCTTAGGATAGGCTCTAGACCTAGACGTAATTTTTTGTGCCATAATTTACTAATATTATATACCTAAGAGAAAAATTGAAAAATTCTCAACTGCCTGAAAGGCAATATTTAATTTCCAGCATTTATCCCCCTTCGATGCCCTCGTTTTGAAATAAAGGTCGTAAACAAAGGTGGTGTCAAAATTAACCAAGCAAATGATAATCCATTCTAAAGTTATCTTTCTGTTCATCTGTTTCCCATGAATTATTTTCAGAAAATGGACAAAAATATTCTCTATGGAAACCAAACGCCCCTTCTGAGGCGTAGTTATTGATAAAAAAATCGAGGGTTTGGCTTTCTCTCACTCTTTATGGATATGAAAACCCTATGCGGCCTCAACCCTTTGTCACGCCTGCCTTGTAATTTAAAACACCCCGCCTATTTTATTACGGTTAAGGCCGCTTCTTTTCACGTAAGTAGAAGTGGACCTCCAGACAAACCCTCCCTCCCCCCCCGCCCACGATATAAAAAACGAGTCGGAAGATTCAGTTTTCTCCTCTTCCCTCTCACAACTTTCAAATATTCCCGTCCTCACACTCTCCCTCTTCTTTTCTTGTTGCATTCCTTCCTTTATCCTCCATTCTCTCCGTCTCCCTATCCTCCTCTCCCACCCCCTACCCATGCCTTTCACTCCTCCTTCCACTTCTCTCCATTCTTCAGTGCGCTCTCGTTTCACAGCGTGGTGGACGACGGGAGAGATTTTTTTTTTTATATTTTGGACTGGGTGGTAATGCCGTAGGGAGGGTTAGCTTGTGAGTTTTCGTGGACGGAGGATTTGCTTCGGCGGAAGTGACCTACTTACGGGGCCGTGGGAGATGGAGGTGCGTCTCGTCCCTCCACCGAAGCTCACGCAGCCTACTAGCCGCCTCTCTAACAGTGTCGAATAGAAGGGAGGCAGACGGTGTGGTGTGGTGGCGAAGGTGGACATTTTTCTCAATGGATTCAGAATTGGGGACGCTACTTTTTCCGCTAACGTCACTATAGCCTTCACTAAGGCTGAACTACCACCAACGCTAACCGATGCGAAATGCAGTGACGTTACTGAATGAAGCAGCGCAGTACTTTCTCGCCACCAAGTCGTCACATTCTTCACAAAAAAAACTTTGTGATGAGCCATTTCACATTGCTGTGTGCTAACAGAAACCGTTCTTTCCATAATTTTTTTGTGATTTTCGCCATAGGAAAGTACCGTGGTTTATTACCAATATGGGGATAGGAAGACTTCATTTCATTGAATATTTGTTTATTGCGATATATCTATGTTATGCCATGCCCCAAAGCTCAAAAGTCCAACCTTGACGGTCTTGTTTTCAAGTAACCTTTTGATGACATCGGTCTCAAAGCAACCAGAACCACTGTGGGTAAATTATTACGAATTTGTTTAATATAGGTGGAAATAACCAAATTTAATTAATTTATCTATATAAATTTGATGCATTGATTTCATTACTTTATTCCTTGTTAAACATGAGTATATTTTTCCAAAATCTTTTCCAAAATCGACCCAATAGAATTAGCTGAAAAATGTAAGAACAAATAAATATAACGCAATTTCTCTATTCCTCGATCATGACGATCGATCTCGATCGAGAATCGAAAAAAACGATAGATCGATCGTTTTATCTATTTTTTCTCGATCATGGCGTTCCCGGATGTTACATTAGGGATTATGATGTAACCTCCGATCAAATCCTTTCTGTGGGGGAATATTTTGGAACGGTGACAATTAGGCTTATCGAACTACTTCAATAACTCTGCAATACACATATCACTTATTTTAAAAGCCTTTATCTTTAAATAAAACTTAATTAGTAGTAGTAAAAAGCATTGATTTCATCATCACTACTATATCTTTATAGCTATTATTATGTACTTATAAATAAACCTGCTAAAAGTTAGGTGTCATATAGATAACGCTAAAAATAAAAAGCAGCTTGCTCCAAGTGGCGTTCTATAAGTCCTGTCTTTTCTCAGCCACCAGTGTTCTCAGATTACTTTCCGGCTCTGGGATCGGAGCATCAATGGTGACTCGAGCGGGATATTCCGGCGAGGGAAAAGGGCCCTTTTTCTTACAAAAAAGGCCCTACCGCCCCTCTTCTCCCCTACCAAAAAACCCTAGCACCGGAGGGGGTGCGGAGGTGTGGGCGAGCGGGGCGGACACATTAATGGGTGTGTGGGGTGGAAAGGGGGATGGGTGGGGTGTTGGGTGGGGAGGGCCGGGGAAGGAGAGTGAAGAGGGTCGCATACCTGACTCTATTGGGGTACTAGGGAAGGCGTTTTTTCTTCCCTTCCCCCTCCCACCGTGTTGCCCCGCACCTGTGGTTCCTTCATGTGGTTAGCATGTCTGAGGGATGTGCGTGGGATGGGGTAGGTTACCTTTCTTGCTGTTTGTCAGACGAGACAAGATGGACTAATGGAGGGAGTAAGTTTATTTCAACACTTACATATAGCGTTTTCATCAATTTCCCCTCCATAATTATGTTTGCTTGGACCTTGGCTAAAATGTCGGTGTATGATTGGAATAATTTTGGTGTTACATGCAATAAAATCAAGGTGCGAGTGTCATACATCTCCCGAAAAAACTCAAAATTGGTTAATCCTCTTTGTTAACATATTTTGGTATGAACTTTATTTATATGTTGCTTGAAGTTTCATATGGAGTCTTCATCCACATAAAAATATTTTACTATGCATCTATTGCGCCAGAAAATCTAATTTTCCAAATTTGAACAGTACAACATTGTTAATGAAATTTCTAATCCATCGATTCTTAAATTTTGTATGACTATGTAATTTATGATTCTCTTCGTTAAGAGCTGTGGAAAAGCAATTAATATTTGAATTTTAAGTGATTAGTATTATGTATATCTTCACATTTTATTAAGCTCTCTTCTCATTTCTCTTTCAAGTAAATGAAAATATCTATATGAGTGGCTTTCTCGCACACTAGGTAAACCAATGCTTTCTTGTGTAAAAAGTCACTCAAGAATAGGCGTTGGTCATTCTTAGTCTTTTTTTTCCACACGTTCTAAATTTATGGTATAAAGTGCACTAATGTATTACACGAAGGAATCCTGCAAAAATTGGGTCATTGGTGTGGTCGGTTCCCTTCTGGATATACTTCAATGACCCAGCACTCATATTTAATTTAAATGATTTTCATGAGTGATCGTTCTTAAACTATCTTTCCGCATTTAGTGAGTTTTTTTATCAAATTAATGATTTGATTACATTAAGATTAGGAAAATTTATTTACTATGTTTTAAATATATATATTGAAATAATTTTAAAGAAATACTACATCAATCATTATTCTCAGTGCCATACAACGTATTTTCTTGTGACCAAAAAAGTATTCGTGCAAGAGATAATTTATCCAGTGACATATAACGTTTATAAACATAGGGCCCCAATTTAAGACACCCACAATTTCAGGTTTGGCGTAGAACGGATTTTAAATAAAATCCTCTTGTTTTTTATCCTTCCATAATTATTACTTTTCAATGTTGTTAGACCATAGTTCTTTTCACTCAATTTGAAGTCAATTACATGAGTAGGTAAATAACTAGGGGTTCACTCACGCTCAGATGAGTAATGAGTAATTTTCATGCCATAAAACAAACCACAGTTGTGAGCCCCAAGGATAGTTTGGAAGGTGAGGGGTGCTCGCGATGCACGTAAGCCCTTTCAGGTGTGTGGAATTCACTCATTAGGGGATGGGGAAAGCACTTCCATTCCTTGTTCCGCCTGCGGTTTCCAAGGAAGATCTTTTATATTAGCCTACCGGTCAATGTAGGTTTTTCATGGATCTTGGGACTAAGCACTGTTAGTTTTCAAATCCCCCATCGGAAGGAAATGACTAATTTAACAGCCTGCAATAGAATAAACCCTTTACAGCTCCACATATTGCCTCTCTTCATTCCATCTGGCATACTACCTAGTATTTTCCGAAGGCTACCTCACTCACCAGTTATTCTCTCGAAAAGAGAGAATATCGGAGATTCCTCTTCTTCTCTAACGGAGAAGATAGAAACATGTAGAGTCGCCTAAATGTATCACACTCATGATTTTAAGGCTAAGCTACAGTTTTAAGGACTAGTGAAGGGACCGCGATGAAATTTACAAAACGGAAACTCACAGAATGTAGATCTTCAACAAAAATGTTCATGTACAAAGCCATATGGACTTAAATATGTAGAATTTTATGCAAATACTTAGAGGAAAACCATAAAATATTTTGTCCAGGCATAAAAGAAACACAAGGGAAATGACCAATGGTAGAATATTGAAAGAGGAACAATGGTGAAAACATAACTGACAGCTCAATACTCTCTCAAAAACCTCATACTAAATAGATATTTCCAAACTTCTACTTTAAAATTATGAACCCATCAAACACCAGTGTAAGTATAACAAACGGGAAAACGGTGAAAACATAACTGACAGCTCAATTAAGGCCAACATGCTAAATAAATATTTTCCAAATTCCAAATTTCCAAAGCGTGTACTTCAACAACATTAACGTATCAATCTACCTACACCCCACAAACACATTAGCAACTTATGTACAACATAACAATAAGTATCTCAGAAAGGAACACAAAATCAGCCCCGAAACCTAAGCTCGAATAAAGCCCCGAGTTCGGAAGAATTACCCGCTAGAATACTGAAGGAGCTCGCCGAAGACATCTCGCCCTATTTAGA
>LYUA01000487.1:413014-431142 GCA_002093875.1 Calopteryx splendens | reverse complement strand
CACCGTCACACACTGATCCCACCAAGGAGCAACCCACCAAGAAAAATTATCATTGTTATGTATTCAGTGATGGATGGGATTGCATCTATAAATCTATAATTAACTGGCATATTTACATATTCAATAAACAATAGTCTCCAACTCAACATTATATAAGTCATTTAATTCATTTTCAAGCTATTTGAAAAGATATTATTTCCTATACAATTTTTGAAATTCCAAAAAAATCCAGGTTCATTAAAAGTCGTTCATTTTATAATGTGGAACTCATCAAATAGCAGGAACCCCATGAATTCCTGAGTTGGGATTCAAAAATGTAAGCCTCATTTTTTCATTGCTTAATCAGATTTATACATTATTCAAGTCATTTTCCTTATAGGCTAGAGAAACAGCTCAAACTGACGGTATATTAAAAAAAATAAAACCTACCTGACGAATGGTAAAGCAAGGAGGTAGATCCTCCGATGTCGTATTTGGTGCCGCCGACCTTAGCAATGGCGTCGACGGCCGTCCGACCCATCGCCATCAGATCGTTGTAGTCGTCGGGGGCTGTCTTGGTGAAGCCCCAAGGGAGCAGCCACATTTGCGCGTACGAGTGTAGGGAAATGAAGACCTTGAACTTGTCGCGGTTGTTCATGAGAAAATCTGCAATCGCTTTCGTCTCGGGCTCCGAGAAGGGCTTGGGCCCGGAGTACGTCTCGTCGCACGGTTCGTCCGAGGCACCGCGGCCACCCCAGTGGAAATCCCAGTTGCGGTTGATGTCCACCCCTTCACACCTCTCCCAGAACACTTTGCCCCTCCGGCCCCGCCGCCGGTATCTCGCGCCCTGGCTCGAACTGGTGTCTATGGACAAGTCGTCGTCCTCTTCGTCTTCCTCCTCGTCGTCGCTACCGCCGCTCTTGGAGCGAGTTTTTCGCCAGAGCCTGTCCGTTGTGTGGCTGTACTCGTAGCCGTCTGGGTTCACCACGGGCATCACGTACCAGTCGATGCCCTCGACGATTTTTCTGTTCACTTTGAAGTTCTCCACGAGTTGTTTCACGATGTAGAGTGCCGACGCCGGGGAGATCCACTCCCGTGCGTGGGTTCCTATAAAAGGAGTAAAGACGGAAAAGTGGGATTAGCACGGTCGGGAAAAGCGGGTTTCTCCAAGCGTATCTGCTCTGAAAGAGTTGAGAGAAAAGACTCGTTCTCTTTGGTGCGTAGGCACTAATTTCATGATAAAACGATATGTTTATTGGCTTTAATATTTATCAAATATTGAGTTGGAAAACTTGTATCATTTTCTCTTATCAACAGTAGCCTCTGGCAGCTACTTAGTTAGACAAATAATTAATAAATTTGTTTCTGGCTGAAGTTTGTAGAATTCACTCATGATTGGACACAGAAAAAAAACATTGCGTTTCAACTGTCTCAGGCTCAACTTTATGAAAATTCATTCATCATTCAACTGAATAAGTACACTATTCAAGCATAATTTACTTAGCATTTAGTAAGCATATTTTACTTAGTACACAAAGTACTTTTTTATGAAATCATGGTCATACTAATTTAAAATTCGGAATGCGGTGTAGCTTATTAATTCAGTAAAAATAAAAGTGATTAAATTTAACATATGGAAACAGCCATTTTCATGTATGATGATGCTCATATCTAGGGAAGAATAAAATATGACATTTTATTCCGTAACATTTTAAGTTGCAAAAATGAGCCATATAATTGCAGAAATCTTTTAAAACTATTTTTAATTATTTTACCTGCCTGCATACATTTGTATTATGTTACTAAATCCCCCGGAGAATTGACACCAACTTTAATCTAATTAAAAACTGGATGCACATTACCGTGAATCTGGAAAGAGGATTATGCAGTAAAACTACCTACATAATCTTACACGCTAGAATATAGAATGGATGTATGTAAGGTGCATATTGTTCGACAATGTATCTACCTTAATAAAGGATGAGAACATTATTTGTAGCCTTGAATTCAAATTAAAACAATACTTTTGGATAGCTGGTTTTATTATGCAGATAGTTTATGCAACCACGTTATATGATAATCCGTTTTTTCCTAAAATGTATTAATTAACTATCGATAATTCTCACGTAGCAGCTTTTTATGGTTTCCATGCATGCTTGAAACATCATTGAAATCGATAAAGTTTAACATAACATTTTTGTTCAGTAATTAGTTTCGTACGAGGTCTAGTGTATAAATAACCCCGTAACTAATACGCAAAAAGTTCGACTCGAGATAATCAGATATGAACTAAATCATGCAAGATCTGGTGCGCGGTGGCTGGTAAGTCTCCGTATAAAACTACCTCGGATTTCGCCTCAATTACCAACAGCTAGCAGTATAAGAAAAGATTTTTCAATGCCAAAACCCGTGTTTGTCACAACAGGATCCGTTTTTCCCAATAAAAATCAAGAAAAAAACAATGCATACCTACCGTGTAAAAGATAAATATAAGAAGATTATTTACACCTACTATGTATTATGCGTGAACATCCACATTTGTGAATTAATTATCTCCCCGTCTTCTTTCACTTATACCTTCAGTCTTTCCCCTTTTTCCATTTTCTCGATAAATATGTAGCAAGCCTCCGATGGACAACATCATTGGATGGACAACTTTCGCCCCTACTCCGTATTTTCCATCCGTAATTATTAACTTGATCCACTCTGCTCTGTCAAACACCTCAAAGTCCACGAAGTCAACAAAAACATCGCGAATTTATATTATATTCCTTAATATTATATCGCAGTTGCTGTCAATGTTTCTCTAGCGTTTCGTGCTCCCTCCCAAAACCTCGAACTGATTTTCACGTAAGCAGTCGTTCATTCTCCTGAATGAAAATGCTATCTTTACTGCATTAGGAGTTAAAATGAAGTCCTAAATTATTGCTACTTTCCTTTATTACGGGAAGAAAAGAGGAAAGATTCGATAAATGTACAGTACAATTGATATATTTTCTTCCTTAAATCCAGTAGTATGTAACTTTTTTTCCTTTCCGAAAGCTGTTTAAACTTTTTTCATGGTGCCCCATGGCGTCCGTTTTTTCCTAAAATTTATTAATTAATTATTGATAATTCTCACGTATATGGACAAGTTTTTTATGGTTTCTTGTGCATGGTTTATGGCGCCCCAGACACCCGTTATTTAATATCTGTAATCTTTACACATCCTTAAAGAGCAAATCCCATCACACATCCATCGGCCTATTACTTTGTGTTTTTCTCCTCAACACCGTACGCACGTTCCTTAATTTCCTCCTATCTTCAATTGGGGGTAATAAATCGAGAAATGTCCCCGTGAAGCGATAATGCCATCACGAGCATTGAATAATTCAGCTCATGAGTAATGGACTAAATTTCTCGCCCCAATTTAAGTTCTTGGCCTCCAAGAACCTCACTTAAGACTTTCCAGGCAATCCTTGAATTTTCACTTGAGGTACCTTGTCCTTACGAACAAAATTGTGAATATACGTACAAAGTATGTGAGGACCTTCTTTCTTCACACGCTTTAAAGCTGCATGGCTTCACGTCAAGCGTCCCACTATAAAACACGTATTACGTTTGTGATAAAAGACACAGGGTGAAAGTTTATAAGATTATGAGCCTTAATCGTTGCTCTACCCAATTCTGATTCCCCACGTGTCGAACATATTCCCGAGGGCGTAAAACCAATTGGCGTGCATTTCGAGAAACAGGCAAGGAATTGTAAATCACAGCACGGTATTGATGCAATGCTTTTAAGAAGCACAATACATTTTTTGGCCTCAATATATTCATAACGTTTTGCTTTCGCACCAATTTCAGGTGGTTGTCCTTAAATAATATGCATCTGTGACATAATTCGAGGGCGGCAAGAGGAGAGGCGATCGCCCAGGCGTGACCAAGTGTGACTGGGGATGCGTTCCGAAATTCACGGCAAGCGCTGCCAGTAATGACTTAAATGGGGGGCCTTGTAAGTAAGGAGTAGCGATGAAAATTGCTAAGCTTGGTTTGACACAATTTATGAATGGCACCCATGAATAAAAATGGCCCCGAGAATAGAGGAAAGAACTCAGTTAACAGAAAACATGGCTATTCTTTTTGAGAATATACTTCCGCTTGAAATGTTGTCCACATTGCCTCTCTTATCCACCTGGGAAATATGACCTTTCATGTCTGATGATCCATCGTTCTCCAGTTTTTTTTAAACCCCTACCGAAATGAAACACTTGCCGGTAGTGCATAACGGATTTAATTTCGTCACAGCAAGTTTGGGGTCTCATCACAAAAAGGTAGTGAAAAGGAGGTTTGGACCGCATCATCAAACCCAAGAATATCGTTTTGTTGGGTCAAGTGGCTCATTTTTCAGAGGAAATGAATCGGATATCATCGGCTCAGTGCGTTCAGTTAGATTACACTAAAAATCAGGTATCAACGCGGATAGAGACGGAATTAAAGTGGATTTTTTCGGTTCCGTGATAAAGATAATATACAAGTAATATTTTACGTTATTTATATATAAAGATATCAGATGTATCATATATAATGACCAAATTACTGTTTTTCTTTCATGTTACCTAACCATTTTCCTTGTGGCCTCAAAGGCAAGAGATAAAGGGAGAGGAATAGATCGTAGAGGTTTCTCTCTGTAACCAAGGTACCCAAGACCAGCTAGTGAAGGGCGAAGTGAAGGGGGGTTTAATGTCAGGGGTAAAAGTGACTATCAACAGTATTACCTTCGCGATTTCCTCTATGGTGCCAAAATTCAGAGCCGACAAAATGTCGCTTAGTATTTCAATTTTTTTCTTATTCGATTGCTTAAAAATGAATCCGGGAGAGATGGATAAGTATATAATCCAGTAGGTTGCTACCACCAATACCAGCTGGCTATTAGCCAGTTATCTAGTGGCTCAAATAGGTCCCTCCGCTCAGGGTGCCGTAAAAATTCTGGTAGCCTTTAAGGTGACTACATACCTTCAACCAAACTCGACAAAGAGTGAATGAAATGAATTTCTTACCTCCATCGATCCAAAATCCTGGCTTCTGTTTAGGCTCCTCATCTTTCCCATGGCCTGTTGAAATTTTAACTACTTTTAACGGAAGACCTTCTGATGATTTCCCGATGTTTATTATTTGGACCAGCTGCGGGTGCGCGATTGATAAATGCTCGATGTATTTCAGCATATCTAAAAGACAGCATTAATAATTATGAAAAGAAAACCGTTATCAGTGACATGAAAAACAAGAAATGTAAACAGAAATTATTAAATTGATATTTGTGTCGATGACAATACTTTTTAAATTAGGTTGCCCTACTAACCAAATAGAATAATCAAACGAAACCGTATTGTGAGAGGGATCCACGTTAATTACCAAATGTGCTTAGGATTCACACGAAGTTTTTTTCAAATTCAAAATTAACAACAGCGTTACGTTGATACTTCATTTACTGAAAAATTGCAAATATATGTTCGATTTTTCCCGGTTATTATGAGGGTCACACACGTAGTTACGTTATTTTGCACGGTTTCTATTTCTTAATAACGGCGTTTTCGGACCCGCTGGTTAAGAAATGTTAGTTTACATACAGGTCTTCCCACGAAATATCTTTGAATGAATGATACTATCAAAATTTCAAAAGGTTCCACTTAATTGACAGACACATCCTAATTGTGCAATGAACTCAACACAGAAATTATAACGGATATTCCTAGAGACGAACTGAATGTAAAACATTGAGGTGAAATTACGATCTTGACTTTACCAAACACTAACTGGAAACAATGGGTAGGAAAGAAAATGTCAGCGCTCATATAAGTCACGAGTTTTTTCGTGAGTCCCGTGGGACTGCGTAATTATGGCACCTCGTACGACAAGTGCTCAAATACCAGTTTTTCAATAGAGAGAGAGTCATTTCTTGGTCGAATGAGAAAATATTGCGCTGGGGACTTACCTGAGTACCGATGATACCGCTTGAAAGTCATGCTGTGTCCAACTTGACTCCTCAAAATATCTCTCTGATCTTTCGTCATTTTGGGATTCTGCATTGATATCATTTGCTGAAATGTAAGAATTTGTTTTACAAATTATTTTTTTATATTTTATACTCATTTATAAATACTTATACAATATGAATTGTTTTTTCTCGCTTACATCATCATAGACGGTGAACAATCAATCAATTTAAATGAAGCTACACATATCATTATTTATTTTTTAAATGGATAGGTAAATGCACACTTAGCGTGTATTATTAAGTAACTTAAAAATACAACCTAATACCTTGCAGACCCTACTAAAGCAAAGGCTGCCCGAATCAGTATTGTTATGTATAATATTTTATAGTCAGGAAACAATGTCAGGACATCCAAATTGCTTACTTTAATTTACGTTTCACACTCTAGGTGCTTTAAATATGACACCAAGCAACAAAATTAGAAAGGGAGCCAAAAGTCCATGCGTGACCCAAAAATTCGGAAAGCTAAATGGAATTCCATACACAAGTTTGAAATAATTTGGTATACATTGATTTTCTCTGGCGGAATTGCCTTTCTTCCCCAAACCAATTTCTCTGGTTCCTTGAAATCTCCCCCGACTCTTTCTAGTCTACAAATTCCTTCATGAATGATTTCCGTAATACTTGTTTTGCTTGGTCGATTGTTCACGGTTGGCGTCTGTAGCTCATGTTGTGATGGTCCTGACTACTCCATAGTTGTCTTGGCGTCATTTATGGAAAGGCTTTTCGCTTAAAATTTCTTTCCCACATTCAGGGACTTTTCAGCATTTAATCTTGGGCACGCACATGTAACATCGTAAACAACTAAATGAGCGCCAATTCTCTACAACGCCATTCGTCTAACTAAATGAGCATCTCACACACAGCAGCATAGGTATTTGTCAGATTTCGTCGTTATGATTGATAAGAAACAATAAGGAACCAAGGAAATTTACGCTGAAATTATAAGCCAGACGTAGGGTTATTACCTCCTAATACGCTGGGAAATCTTTGAAATCTGTTGTATCTACCTCGCTATAGAAAAATTATACCTTCATCATATCGTAAGAAATCCACCTATTTATTCTTCCTTTTGTATTAAATAATAATTTTATTGTATGTTGCCATCGAATCAAATCTTTAAAGCATATATGGGTACTTTAATTTCGCAAAAAGATACATTGGAAATGCCTTTTCAAAAGGAATTATTTTTATACCACTTTCATATTGAACATCCAATACATTAAGATATTGAAATATTGTGATGCTTGCTTATTTATGATAGAAGCCGTCCTATTGAATCTAATCGTAGTCAACATCGAAAATGCTCAAGATGATAGAAACTATTTTAGGGACAGCTCAATTCCAAATGATTGTATTACGTCAACAGGTGAGTATGATACAGGATGCTTCCCTGTAAATGATACATATTTAGATTGGTATTAACGGGACCAGTAAGAAGCTGGTTCCATGCAATAAATCAATGGAATTTTTTAATGATCCGAGCGGAGAGCTCCTCAATGCCAAGGAGGCCATCTTACGTGACGAAAGTTTTCCGTTCACAAAAAAGGAACTCTTTTTTTGCACGCCCGGTAATGTTCTACGCAAAGTCATTACCTCAAATCAACTTCCGCGGCATCACTCCACGAGTTCATTTCATTATTCTTGGCTCTGCATTTCCCAGGGCGGAGTCTGGTAATTTTCGGCCCATTCACACTTGGTAAAACCCAGAGACTGAAAAAAAAATGATCGACTTCCTCGAGTCTCGAAGCCCTCGTACGGCCCCGCACCCCACTCGTCGCTTCCTCCTTCAAGCGACTTAGTGTTTCATTTCTCAGCGACACCGACATTCTCGGGGCGACTGAACTACCCCTACCCCTCACCCTATAACGCTACTCCCCGCCCTCTTCCCTCACCACTCTCTTCCTCGGTACACTCTCATCCCCCCTTCCACGCACAGCCTGCTACGGAGGGAGAAGAGGAAAAGAGACCATAACGGTCAACGCCATTCAGACCGGGTCAAGGAGCGCTTAAGACGATCTCAAGGAAATAACAGGTTTACTCTCAAATTCGACTCGAATATCAATAGGGAAACCTGGCGGGAAGGAAATGCCTATTGAAAATAAACGTTTTTTCTCAGTAGTCTTTCATCTGGTTTTTAAAAAAAATTCGTTTTCGGACAAGCGACATGAATATGACGCAGGGGTGTAGAGCGTTCTGCTACTTACCGGAGGGTCCCAGATTCGGATCCCGGGTCCTTTGGACGACCTCATCCACAATCCAAAACCATCCAAACGGTATGATTTTCTGTATGTTAGACATTTGTGTGAAGACAAATGGTGGGAGAGGGAACGGAACTGCCTCCCCCCAACCTAGATATTTAGAATTTCGTACGCGATAAGGCATAGTTCTGGGTGAGCTCCCCCTCAACTGTAAACACCAACCCTCGGGTTGAGGGCTGTGGATGGATAACCTAAGAAAAGTGACGAGTGTCAACGGACTCACCTCGTAAAAAAGTTATATCCACGGCTTTTCTGACGTCAAAGATGTCGTGGCTCAGTGCATGAGAAACCGTCACAAGTATTTCCATACGTTTTTTATTCATTTTGTTACACTCAATGGGCACCAAAGCGCCAAAAATTTACAATTTCGCAGCTACCTATAGGACTGGAACGCTCATTGTATGATAAAATACTTGAAACTTGATGAACTTCATTGAGATTATGCCTAATCTAAGAATTTTTTTCCCTTGCCGAGCTTAACTTTGCAACGGCATGTTCGTTATAAAATCACAGTCACCTACATGGGACTGCGGCTAAGATTTGGGAGTAACCCATAATTCCGTACCGCTACCGAGCAATTTGGCAATATTCTTTAAAGCAATATACTCCGGGAGAAGAAGGGAGATAACTACTAGAATTGATGAGTTTTTGTTTATTTAATTTTATTTTTGTATTTATTTATTTTCTGCGGAAAAAATCTCCTTCCGTAAGTACTCGTATATTGTAATAATTATTCTCCGTAGATATTTTTGCAAGAAAGGATCAGAGAGCAACTGTGCCTCTGTGCATTGACCGAAACAAAATTTGCTTGGCCTACTTGCCTACTATTAGTTAACTAGTTGGAGTGGAATTAGTTAACTAGTTGGAGGCGTGAGTTCTAAAAGACGTCGTCTCTGTTAGGCCACAAGCGGGCTCCAATGACACAATGTGATTAACGCGTTTTAAGAAACATCAGGATCAGATAATTCATTTAACTTTGGACTGGCTCCCACAACGCCAATGCGGGCTGTTCATTTCCACTCGCAACTATTCTCACTGACGGTGGAGTGAAAAATTCCTAACACCCACTTGAAATAAATCAAAATCTACGTTTTCAGCTCCTCTTTATTTTAACCTTCGTTGGCAGCGATGCGTCTATCAGTGTTTATCAGTACCAGGAATTCTGCCTTGTTTCCACTAGCAAGGGCCGAATTTTGGATCACTCTGAACCGAAGTTACTATACATAAGAAGTCCTTTCACTAACAAATAATATATGAAAACGAGAGTAAATGGGAGTTCTGAGACGGTACTCATTTTAAAAGATTTCAACATGCATTTAATATTTTCAAAACTGATGCTCCAATCGTTCCCCATTATTTATTGACCCTTTCTTCGTGAGGATGGCGAGAAGGAGAAGCAAATCCGATTGTGCGTATTATAAATGTGTTTTGGAGTAGTGTGTAGAATCTTACTAAGATTTTTCCTAGCCGTGCCCAAGATTCACTAAATAACTCCAGAACTCAATGTTGTTTCCGCTAAGGCTAGATATAAAAGAAAAGGCTTTAAAGTCGGCTTGACCACAGTTCGATGTGACCCAGTCAAACCGATAACTTCGTGAAAGTAGCGCCGAGGGGGTCGTACGCTTAGTCATCCAATGACAAACCAAGGTCAAACACCCAAAAAGTGATAGCGATGAGCTCATTTGCACCCTTGGTAGTCTGTACAGTTTGTGGCATCACGCAGTCACTATGTTCATGAGCGGGTTATGGGTACTTTCCTTTCCCTGGACCGCCCATGATTTTCCATATATATCGGTGGCGTCCAGAAAATCTCTGAGCAGGAGCTTGACCTTGGGTCCAGATAAGTCACGGGGGTTTAAACCCGAAAGCCTTAAATCAGCAGTCAAGTCCCACCTAGCTCACCACGCTATTATCATGCTGACCATTATACTAGTTTATAGTCTTCAATTCGTTCATTTTGATAGCAATAACCACGCTTTGTGATTATAGCTATTGAATGAAGAAACTGAACAGTAATAAGAACAGTTAGAGAATTAATTATTACATAGAAGGTATCTAGGAGTTGGAATGAGTAAACCCTCGTAGCGGAAATGATTTTCGAGTTCGTAAAAAATTACATATATCTCTTTCTATCCGTCTATTTTCACAAACGAGGCATGATAAATACAATACTTTCTTCAATAGAGTCAATATTTCCTAATGATCCTTACACTCTTACTCATACTGAATGATTTAGTTACCTCCATAACGCATTAACTCCATTTTACGCAGAATCAGCTCGCCCTACAAATTTGTGCTGCTTCGGCTTTTATCCTTCTTGTAGCAGCATCAATTGACTCTCACCCTTTGCGGTAGCGGCGGTGCTTTGTACTTACACGCTTACTAATTTTCTTGTCGCCCCGCCACGAATTCACCTCATTAGGTGTCTTAGGGGAAAGTTTATTTAAAAATATCCTACAACGTTTTAAAGAAGTGGTGAGTGCCACGTTGTTCGAGGAAATGAATTAAATTGATATTTCAGCCCGAATATCAATTTTATTCATTTTCTGATGCGGGTTTTCATTTCGCGCTGGAGTCGTCCGCAGTACTCGAATCATATGTTCGTCCACACCTCCTCAAGAGTATTAAGAAAATAAAATGGGGAGGGCATGTATGGGGCGTATCACTTATTTAGTGCCTTTGAATAAAATGTTTCACAACGGTTAAAAAAATATTTTTAATAATTTATAAGAGGATCAGATTTAGCGGTAGTTTTAAGAGAAAATTTGCTTTATAGGCTTCGTTAGCTCCGATTAGCTGGGCATTCAAGAAAGTCACAATCTAACAGTACAAAATCAGTGCGTTTTGGGGAACGCACAGCCACGAGTTCATAACCAACCAGAGTAACTCGGTCAGGTGGAATAGTTTTTATAAGAAACTCCACGAAACGAATGTAGTGAACATTTACGTTACGGTTCGTTTTCCGTGTACGACCTTCAATAAAAAGCTATTTTTACTGAATGGATTCAGCACATCCCTGGACTAATAATCCATAAATAAAAATCAAATGATTCTTGCAGGGATTGAACTGCGAAGTTTTACTGTTAGCGATACTGAACTGGTTTCATACGCGCCAGCCGATTCAAATTAGTTTTTTACACCTGCACATAAGTAGTACAATTTAGTGTCATTTATATCCGCATGGACAACCAGAGGGATTGGCTCAATGCCCTATCGCTTTCCAGTCACACTTCTTCTCCTTAGTTTAACTACATGCGCCCTTATATATTTTTTAAATATTTTTACTTAACGGTTCGTGCAAACCCGGTTAGTCCGGTGGTTAGCTCTCTCGCTGGATGCCCTCAAGGACCAATCCCGCGGCGGAGATAGATAGAATAGTTATTCAACTGGATTAATTTGCGAAATAACCATAGAACGCCAAAGTATATAAAATTCTATTTTTATCAATACATAAGCACTTGAGTAGTAAATCTATCTTTCCCATTTTCCTTTAACCTTACATCAATGGTTGTTTGACGTAACCATCAAAATGAGCTTCATCGCCACGAAAAGGATTTTAGCAACCTCGATTAAAGAAAGTAGACTTCAGTTACGCACTCAGTAATATGCGCACCAGGTGATTCATGCGATGGAAACGTGCGTCAAGGGTGCTTAATTTATATCCATACAAGGTGCGTTTAGATCATTTGCTAGAAGCGGCACTTTTTCAACGATTTCAGGTGATTTCTCAGAGAGCTTATTATGTTTGTCATTTCCGTCAGCACCTATATCCGCATGAAACATTTCGACTCGCAGTGGATGGATTTTATCTAACATTTATTCTTAGCATACCCAGGCACATTAATAGAGTCACGTTAAGTTCATAGCAATGCTTAACGAAGTGATTTGGACTCAGAAAATTTCCTTACTTAAAATTACAAGATATTCCCAGAAGTAAATTCAATAATGCCTTGTATTTTAGTCTGGTTATTCTGATTTTAGTCTGATTATTTTATAGGCTCTCGCTTGAGACGAGAACGATGCGATTATTATGTTATGGTGTCATATTAGTATGGTTATGAACCATATTAATATGTTGTCGTTTACTTTACTGTGGTCAAGTTTGTTCCCCACACGAATATTTTTTTAATCACTGCATTACACATTATTTGAAGGATCAGGAACTCGCATCAAGTCAAGCAGTCACTCTCACCCTCAATCTGATCAGGAGTATACATCTGTATCGCGTGGATCCACCTCGTTAAAAGTTACATTTTTTTAAAAGATAACAGCCGAATATACTAAAATGGGGACTAGGAGGGTAAAATATGTTTCTGACCCCGAAGGAAATGTTGAAACTTCATTTAGCGTGCTGTCTTAGACTATATAATTTGGAATACCGAAGTATCAATTCGGATTTTCAAGGATGCATTGCGTCGTATCGAAAATTGAAGAACCTTAATTTTTTTTATTTTTACATTCAAAGTTCATTAATACATACCTCTTGTTAACTGGGAATGTACCGTTCATGCTGATATACTAATTATTGGAAATTTTCGGGATCTGCCACCCAAAATAAATGTTTATTTATACTTCATGACATTGCGATAATTATTAAAATATAGATGCCCTATATATATTACAATATATATCGGGCCTTTATATTTTTTTTGTTTTCGCCCGGGCAAATGGTTAAAGAGAGTCATCGAGTATGTTACCAAAGAAATTAATATTTCGTCCCCATTCGTCTGACGTCAATGGTTTCAAAAGCTATTTTCAGATATTAAGTTAAAATTAATACTGAAACATTCCCTGAATTTACTGTAGATGTAGGCTCTCGCTTGAGATGTGAACGATGTTATTACGCTATGGTGCAAACGTTTTATGGTAGGAAGAGAACTCAGAGCACAGCTTACAGCACGCACACAACCCACTTTCCTACCGATTGAGGTTAGGTAAACGAACGGCTGATTGCCCGTGACTCGGGAGAATCAGACGTACCCTGTGCAAGCAACCGAGAATAGCATACCTGTAACATTTTGCTCAGCCAAAATACGGGGGAAAGTTTGGGGAGGGCAACTCGGATTCTTGGAAAGAGCAAGCACCTAGGGGCCTAAACCTTTTGGTCGTGTCCCAAAATTCGAATATTAACTGTTCACCGAGCGACCTATTTATTATCAACACGTTAACTGACTTCATTCTCTGGCCCAGAGTCTAAAGCAAAAACTTGGAACTACTTGTAACCCAAAACTGACTGAAAGCTGTATGCCCACGGATAGGTAACCAGGACACCGAGGATTCAGTTATTGAGGTATATGCCCTTATACTTTTTTATGAAAATGACAAGAAATTAGTTTCCTTGACCTTGGCAGACAACGAATTGCGTGTATTCGTCATATTTGCTTTTTGAAAAAATCCCGTGTTTCTCTATTTAGAGGTATAGATATTATTTGCAATAGTCATTCGGCATTATACACCTAACTAAACAAATACTATCCAAACGGCCTTTTACTTTAATATATTTGTCATTTATTTTTCGCTTAGCAAATTATTCCATCAATTCAAAGCAAAGCAAGGTAAAATAGTATATAGAAATCCTGGACTAACTTACAGCAAAAATTTTGCAATAAAATTAATTCAACATATTTAAAATAAATTTAAACTTGGATGGAGGACCATCAATCAACCTATCGCATCTAGAAAAATCCCAAGCGGCAATATTTACGCGCATCAGGAATATGGTCGCGTTCTTAATTTTTTACCTTACGCGACCTCGAGCTAGAGATACGCCTATATAGTGGTTAATGCATGAGAGATAGAGAGAGATAGAGAGTATTGCAATATCACAGGCTAAACGGCAATTGAACCAGTTCTTCGTAGCCGGAAATGCAATCATATCCGCGAGACCTACCGTTGGGAGCTCACGTGTGGCAGTTGCTTGCTGAAACGGTACAGTTGTTCACATCTACATAATAGGTTATTTTTGCCATGTCCATGATTCGTTTGATTTTATTACTAGCGCTTACACGCACTATCTTATTCCCCGCATGAAATTTGCAGAATACCTTCTTTTTAGTAATCATGAAACTTTGCCACATTGCTGATAAAATAAATACACTTTACTTGCTATCTCAATTTTTCGCCAATCTTGCGAAATGGGACTAATTAAGTGTACGAGGATTGACTACTCACAAATAGTAGCCCTATGTCATTTTATATTGGCCTTGACAACGGATGCAGTTTTCGGAGGACTCCTTTTGATGGTGTAACATTGGTGGCAGCGGGCTCTAGAGATGCCAATAATTAAATATTCAGATTACCTGCTATTAGTGGGAATTGTACTCATGATAGGCATCTGGGACACCGAACGTGAGTCTCATAAAATTCTTTTCATGAGTAGAAGTGACATCTGAATGCACCATTTCCCCTCCAAGGCCTTATATTTTTTAATGAATGTCTTTCAGGAAACAAATCTAGTCATATAATCTTACTGTTCGTCTTACTTTTTTAACTCCAAAGTCCCTACCTAAGTACAATTGACAGTGTGCTACTCCATTGCTTTACTGCTATGGCCACATAAATGACTAAGATACTGCCCATAAGCTAAGGCGTTCTCTGATTTACCCATTTAAATGCGTTAATTTTATTATTTAGCATCTTAATATAGAATACGGTTACAAGGGAAAATTTATTTGGTAACTCGGAGAAAACGGGCAAAGTCGACGCTGAAATTTTGAAGTTCGTCAAATTAAAAATATTCTTTAAAAGTTTCGTCATTTTATTATAATTTACACAAGCTAACTATATTTACTTGTTAAATGGTTTGGTATACATTTCATGTACACAAAATTAAAATATGAATTATATAGTTCTTGAACATTCATTCTATCCATACATTTACATCAAACTGTCACATTTATGTAGTCTTCTTCATAACAAAACATTTTAAAAATTTTTCGATTGCTTATATAACCCGTTGGTTACGCACATTTGGCGATGATTAGGTTAGGAAAATACATTTGACATTTCAGTCACTTTAATCCCCACTGCCCCTGAGTTTGCATAGCATTCCGTTCTTACGTCCAGGTATATATCGAATTAATAGCTATACCCCTAGGAAAACCCCTAACTACGTCACTGTAACGACTCACACGACGACGATCACAAGGTCACATTTCGCAAATGTGACCTTGTGATGTTTCCCCCTTAATGATGGCCAGAAAAATTATAGCTGTACAGGCTCGAAATATTTCCGTCACATTAACATGGATCTGTCAGAGATATAGCCACGAATATTTTGCACAGAAGGGGCTTATGCAGGTATTCCGGCCCTGCAAAAGGTGAAGCTAAAGCTTTAAAAGATAAAGTACACCCCCCCTCTCACTCATTATACCACAACTGGACAAATGTGTTCCAATAACATGATACCTACCCCGGCAAGAAGGCAGGTTATTTGACGGAACCAGGCCCGATGTAGTAACTCACCTGCAAATCTTGGACCACCACGTCATATTTGATCCCTCGTTTCTTCAAGAAGGCTTTGACCTCTTCCACCGAGCCTGGAGCAACCAAAATATCCATAGGTGCGTTTTTTCTCGACTGCGTCCAGAATTTCACGTCACCGTCCATTTCCTGGCCCAATTCCATCACCTCATTCACTTGAGCCTCTGTCCTGGCCTTGGCCCTCAGAAGCTGGTAGTTTGTGTACTTGACCCTGTGAGTTCCCACGAGGGCATTTGTCGCTCCCTCCCTGCCCAGCAGGGCCTCAATCCCCGTCTTGAAATAACTGAACACGGACTGAAGGATGTCCGTGAACGTCGCCCGTCCTTGGACAACACCTTGACCATCCTGCTCGACGTCGGCCGCGGGATGGGTGGCCACGAGTGCAGGTCCCAGGAGCAGTAGGAGGCCCAGCACCAGTGCGCTCACCCACGTGACCGAAGCGAGCCTCTTCGCCCGCAGCATGTCGTCCGTCTCTCGTCTTCGTCGCCGTCCTTAACCTCGGCGTCTCCTCCCGATTGCGCTCGCTCTCGGAGTGAGGATAGTCCATCCGACGGGACCCACTCTCGCTCGTTCGCCCCTCCGCTGGGCCTCGAGGCGATGCCCCTCCCATCGCCCCACCGCCCGCCGCCATCCCCGCTCCTCCGCGAGTTTTCTAGGTCATGGGGGAAGGAGTGTGACCCGGGAGATGATGAGCCAAACCAGAAGAAGCTCTTGCGTGGGTTGGTCGAGCCACACACTTCCTCCCAAGCGGCTGGATTCTCCTCCCGCAGTGCCCCACCAAAAGGAATTCGATCGAAATGTGGGCCAAGGGATTTGGGATGGTCGGGCTCCTCGCACTGCCAGGTAGTTTTCCTCGGGGAGGAGGGGGCAAGAATCTTCGGGATCCGCTAGTGCACTTGCGTCACAAGGAAGGATGTAGGCTGCGAAGAGACTCCTCTTAATGGGTTAATCACCAGGTGGGGCACGCTTTATTGTCTATTCAGTTTTCAGGTCGTCTTTGGGCGGTGGCAGCTTTCAGAGATTCGGAGGTCCGTTAGAATCTTGACATCACAGCGCAGCGTAATATTCCCGTGCGTTTCCGTGACCTTGCGGGCGAATATTTTTTTCTCTTTGGCAGTGATCACGAATTAAGGTGCGCAAATTACAGAATCCACTAGTAAACTGCTGGGAACTTGATTTTTTTATCAAACGTATGCCTAGGCAAAAACGGGCTAGTAATCAAAAAAATAACACGTAAAAAAATCATCAATGCTATAATTGCAACAAGATAACGAGGCGTTCAGCACTCATTTGTATTCTTTGGAACATTCTCTAATCCAAAGGCAAAGCGCCGAAATGATAAATAATTCCCTAATTATCTCTCTTTTTCATAAATAGGTATAAATGGAACTTTTTCTTTCTACCGACGCGTCACTCGATGGCCTGCAGCAAAGAAGACTAAGGATAGGTTCCAAAGTCAACTTGATACCTCGTGGATTTTTTCTGGTGCATCTATTTTTCCATCTGGACTGTCTCAGGGGCTTTTTAATTATTAAAAAGACGTTCCACGCAATGAAATCTCCGCTCCACGCAATCAAGCGTAGTAAGATATATTGTCTTCACGTAGTAATTAAAATAATTACTGAAATACATAACAATAAATAACACATGATTCAAACAGATCACAGGCACATGTACATATGGAAAATTTCCGTAGAAACGGGTATGCATAATTTAGATTACATCATGGATAGGCAAAGATATAGGAACAGTCATCAACTCACACAGCTTCCCGGGGATGGATGCAGATTCAGAACATAATTTAGCTGTTAATTTAAAATTCAAGGTGATTAGGAAGAGTATGAGAGTGCTAAAGCGGAATGTTGGCGGTAGTAAAAAGGAAGGAATATCAGGAAAAACTTTTACAAAATCTAAGTGAGAACAAAGGAGCATTCAATGTAAAGGTGGGTAGACCTTAAAAACGGAATAGAAAGAGCATTAAAGGGAAACAATAGGAGCGGTAAATAGTAAAAGAATTAAAAATAACTAAAATCTTCACGTTCTAAACCAAAGTGAAATTTCTGCTTTGACATTCTGATTGACTGGAAAGAATGGCATTTTTTGGAAGTTATAATTTTAGTCATAGGGCAGTAATAGGAATGAATACGAAGTACAAATTCTAGCACGATGCAGACTTGGATGCGCATTGAAAAAAACGGAAAGATTCAAGAGTCCTAAAAAAGATAATATGCTCGCAAAAAGGCGTTAGCCCTATGCCTTGGTCCACAGACTCGCAAGTCAATTAGCGAGGTAGTCCACAAGCGGTACGTCCCGTTCGGAGGCTGTAATGTCACGTGATTGAGCTGAACATTGGGATAGTAAATAGTGTGACA
>LYUA01000487.1:338695-349837 GCA_002093875.1 Calopteryx splendens | reverse complement strand
GACCCAAGGTGAGGGCAGATCGTGAGAGAGACCCAAACCGCGATGCCGGTGGGCAATTTATGGTGTCGGTGAGCCAGTTTCGAGTGCGGTTGCGCGTCGTCGCACGCCGATTCCCGCACGCGGCGCAAAAGGTGCCCGGGGGTGCCCTGCGCGGAGTGCCGCTCGAAATCCGCTCACCTGGCCTAACGTCGTCACCGTCGTAAATCAATTAGGAACGCCAAGAGGCCGGGCTGGGAGTTAGAAAAAATGGTGAAACGACCCCTAATGATGACGGGGTCAATTATAGGTGGGGTCCTCAGGCGTCCTGAAGAAGTGGGATTGTTTTGAGTTTTAATAACATTGCAGGTTTTTCACCCGAAATGCCAGAAAACCATGGTCTTGTGGTTAGATACCAACATTCATTACGCTAGTGAAAATCGATGATATTTTTTTTCTAATGATGCTAGTTTCTAACGCTAAGGAACGATATCACAGCTTCCTGTTCCTTTCGTTTCCGACCGCTTTTCAGCAAGGCGGTTAATGGTTTTTAAAATCTGCGTAAATTTGAATCCGTGGAAATAGCTAAAAAAAAATATTATTATTTATATACGCACTTAATATTGTTTTGATTGCATTGCGTCCTACGGCCTGAAAAGACCTGCGACTTAGATGCCTCCAACAGCAGTCAGTGTCCTGAATTCTTTCCTCCTTATGGCTACTTCCTTGGGCCACTTCTCCTTCCAGGAGAAGGACCCCAAGTGTCGTTCGTTCGTGTTTCACCACTCTCCTTCCAGGAGAAGGACCCCAAGTGTCGTTCGTTCGTGTTTCACCATTGACATTCAACACTGCATATATGCACTGGACGTCACAATGGACAGCTGCCACGCCTGATCTCTCACCCCGCCCGCCTCCGATTCCGACGAGACCGAGATGGGTGAACGACTGAAGTCCACGCATCGAATACCCATCTAAGATAGGTAGATACGCTATGCATCGATTTTTCATCGCTACTGAAAGGGCGTGGTATGGCTATGGGTAGAGTATTTAACGACTGACCGATGGGCCCGGGTTCAAATCCTGGTAACACTGAGTACCATCAGATTCCCCCAAGCTTTGTTATTTGTTCTATTGCCAGATCTTCCAGGGTACCGGCAAGCGGCATAGGAAAGGACCACCGTAGCCTGATGTGAAGTTCGCACGCCGTAGGGTGTGAGGTCAGCTCTATTCTCACTTACCAATAAATTCCGAAGATTGGAGCGATATTGTGCGGAAGTTCAACCTTTTCAATGGGAATGAAATTATGCAATTTTCCACAAATATAGTTTTAATAACGACCTAGGTTTCAAAGAGATACATCACCATCAGGATAAATAATCAAACTAACCTTCGGGTTGATTACTGTTATATATTTATTACCGCCATTAGATTATCATTACTTTCGATAATGAGGATTTTTTTCTTCTACAAATAAGGAGAGCGTCCCCTAAAGCCGTTCCACGTGGGTCTCATTATGTACGAGTCCATATCATGTACATCAACACTTATTGGTGAATATAGTTGCATAACCATGAGCATGCTGATTTAGGAAACTCCGCGTAGATAAGGAATTAGGGTAACTCCATCCTTTGCAAAGGAGTGCGAGCAGCATTTTCACGCGTCAGTTGTTGCTCACTGAAGGAGTCCGCAAAAAATGCAATTTTCCACTGGATAAGAGGATTCGGTTACTCATTATGTATAGATTCCACCACATCACGCCTGAATATTCTCAATTTGTGGCTCACTGGAGCCTGAAATTTCCATTACACTTCTCTCCCCCGCAATATTATTCCTGATGGACAGGCAAAAAGTTATCGCCACCACAACGGTGTGGGAACGCACAAAATAAATAGGATAGAAATAGAAAAAAAAGCGCGTTTTCTCTTTACGCCTCAAGGACTACGACATCGATACAATGAAATATTACAGTTTAGTGGAATTGCTGTGCCTCTGTGTCCCACGTAGTTTCGCTCTCTAAACATCTCCACGAGTTTCAAAACCGCGACCTTGGGATTTCTGACGGGTAGGTATGATGCGTGCTAAGCTAATCTGGCGGACATGAAAAACTGTCATATCGGACTGGCGGACAAATCTATCACTTAACTTGAGCAACAACATTAATCGAATCGAAATCAATCGAAAAAAGCGAATTTAAAAAGTGAAAAAATTTCTGATCACCTAAAAATAAGCGCCCCCCACCCCCTTTAAATTTCCGTTCTACTGATCCAAGTTACTGAAACAATGCTAAAGAAAAATTGAAAGCCGAATCAATTCATAGTTTTTAGTTTAGGTGCCCGTGTTTCCATCAAAAAATGTTAGGAAAATGAACATTTCCATCAAAACTCAGAAATAGACTTGTAAAAAAGTTGACCGGAAAGCCCTGGTTCAAATCCGGGACATCCTGGACACCCTCAGCTTCCCGGAGGCTGTGTGTACCGGATCTTCCTGGGAAACCACAGGAAAGACAGGGCAAGGTGCTGTCCCACTAACCCTGTCACGTGAATTTCAAACCCCATATGGCTAAATAACAGGTGAGCTCTCCCTCACCAATGAAACCGAACTCCAGGTTCATTACATAGACACACCGATGAGCCGCAAATGAACGATATACGTGTAACGCAATCAAAGCGGAGCGCACGCATGTTCGGGAAGCGCACAAGGTCCCAAAATATGACGAATTCATCCGAAAGTAAGTGAACTTCCAATCGAGGCTACAGAAAACGAACAATCCTCTATTTGCCAACAATTGACCACATGATAGTGAGAATTCCTATCATCTCATCAAGAGTGTGTTATCCTAAGAGACCGAGTATATGAGAACCTCCGACACATATTACTCATCTATGAGCCATCCTATGTCTTTTAATATCCTCTATTCCTTAGCCAGCCAATAAGCCACTTCAAGGATCCTCTTATTTATTACATAAAGTACTAATCTTCTGACAATATTGCTTAAAGAGTCGTACATTTTAATGATAAAAAGCAGTGAAAAGAAAGAAAAAATAATAATCTAGACAAAAAATGGAAGGATTATAAGAAAAGATTGAAAGAAACACCGGGTTAGAGATAGATAAAAATGATAATTGTTATTCATGAAAATGGAAAATATTATTATGAACAGTAAAAAATACCTTATATTTTTGACCAAATATTTTAGATCCTTCATAGCCGTGTGTGTACTTGCCCATGTTGTCTCTACTTCACATAACTAGCATCACATGCACACCCTCATTACTCTCTCCTGTCGATATTTCACATCACGTTTGCCAAATATAATGTCAGGATACATTAATTGATTCTATGAAACTTCCTAATCAGGTAGTTAACTAGCACTAAAACACTTATGGGATCAATTTATGATTACTTTGATAGAAGTTGACGTTAAAACAATTTTGCATTCCTACACCACAATCGTGAAATCCTTGCGCTATAACATTCAAGTGGTTTGGTTGCCTCTAGACGTCCCTTTCCTACAAATGGTACCCATTGAGATAACACGATAGTAAAATTCTAAATATGCTAGCAAATACAATGCCATAAGCCCAAATAACAAATGTAACACATTATGAAGACGTTGATTTGAACGTAAAACGATTCTTTTGATTATTGGAGCCATGGTATGGTGGCTGAGTGCATACTTATCGGCTTATTTACCGCATTTTAGCATACGACATATGCGCAAACACTATTGACTATGCTCAAACACTACATTGAACATGATGTGGAAAAATAAACATATTAAGTACTTAAAGAAATACGCTTGATAAAATTGAAATCATTGAAAACGGAGGAGTATATTTGTTTTTAGTTTATTTAATATTTAGCAATATTTGGTTTTACATCAAATTAACCGCAAAAAAGTAAGCCCTAAAATTTTCGGACCTTTTATAAAAAGTAATTTCACAACGACACCATTTTTCACGATAAAACCTAATCTCATATCGGTAAATAGATCAGAAAGCATTCTAACAGGTAGTGATGAATCAAGTGAAGACATTGAAGTGTAGACACGCGAAAAGTTCGGAGATCATTTACGTGAAAGCTATCAGGGTTCATTCATATTGAAGAACGGGATATCTCGAACGGAGTTCGTCGCCAAGCCAATTGCAATCATTTAAAATAAATTTTCGTGTCGACAATCTTTCCCATCATCCCCACCGGTATTCCTTCCCCTAAAGAACTCTTTTGTACATTTATGTACATGCCTAAAATTTTTATTTAAACACCTATTCAAACTAGAAAAGTAACTGGATAGAAAGGTAGAAGATTCCCACCAATAATACACAAGTAGATAATTACCTGTTTTTATTCATGAGTATGGAATGGAGATACAGGATTTCTGACTCGGAGAAATGTTTCAACGTCCAGCGATGCATAAAGACCACCTGCATGCGTTTGTTCTTGCCATTATCTTCGGCCACCGGCCCCAGAACGAAATCTCACAAACCCTTGACCTTGAGGAATCCCTAAATGACGTCATGGTAAAAAGGAGACTATAGAGACTCGGTTTCTTGATACCACCCCTAATTAATGGGAAAGCTGCATTGCAACGCGAGAGAGGAGTACTTCGTTAAACACTGCAATCAAAGTTATCCCAAAAATAAATTGGCGGAAATCGTCAGACTTAAACTTTTCCTATCACAGAGCCGATGTTTAAAAGCTTGCAGTACCAAGCCAAAGCGATCATTACGCCAAGCAAGGTGATCGCAGCCCGATAGTTAAATGCATGTTTAACGTGAATTATTCCAATGCTTTCAAAATGAATAATTAAATAGATCAAATTCTAATTTTTCCTAGATTTATAACTCATGAAGGATTACACAACATATGTTCGCAGTATTAACATTTATTCTGTAACTCAGTACATTCCTAGGTAACCTTTCTTTTCTAGACTTACTGGAAACTATGCCAGAAATGGAAACATTTTCTAACATCTGCCAAATTATCCATTGCAATAATAGCAAGGTATTTAGTTAATCTTTGGCTAATTTATCAAACGACTAGTTTCAAAACGAACGATA
Source organism: Calopteryx splendens (assembly GCA_002093875.1). NCBI lineage: Eukaryota > Metazoa > Arthropoda > Insecta > Odonata > Calopterygidae > Calopteryx > Calopteryx splendens. The sequence continues at coordinate 344,801 of LYUA01000487.1, read as the reverse complement.
CTATGAAAAATATAAATACCTGAGATATACCGAACATAGCCCTTTAGAATTCTATCAGTGGAAGATTGGTCGGGGCCGGCCAGTTTGCCCGAAGGCAGGTGGGGCCCTGATGAATTGGCTCCCCTTAGATTTTAGACCCTGATGAAGTGGTCCCCTTGGTCTCCTGGAAACCTATAATTTTAGACCCAGTCCTCCTCTAATTATTACTCAAAAGAGAAAACTGCGCATCCAAATTAAATCATTCTAATATTAGTGCTCACCTTCGGTCACACCAAAATGTGATACAGGCGAAAAAGCGACAAAAGAAATTTGGCCGTTTACGGTCACAGAAATGGACAACGGAGATTGAAAATTACATAGACAAATCAATAAGCTTAAAGGAAAAGTTTCCCTCTCATTGAATTTAGGTCAATTGCCTATGACGCCTTCACGTTTTCCCATGTCTGGCCTAAGCAAAACTATTATCACAAAACTAGCCCGCTGAATACGGTACAAGTATCACGAATACATCTTCAAATATTCAAGCGCTTAATTCCAGAGAATTCTTTACACCACCGCCCAAGATAATTCAATGGTAGAATTTTAAATAGGTTCGCATTTTGCGGATTTAGCTCTACTTAGCAGTTCCTGTGCATAATTTCCTGAAAGACATGTAGCACAAATTAATGTATTATTCCACAGTCGGCGATCTCTAAACAAAACATTATGACAAAATCAATGAGGCATGGTACACCTGTTCACACCGTCGGTATAATCAGTCTCCCGTCAGTTTGCCTCCCTTTGACCTGCAGCCACATCTCACATCCCCGTGCGGCGGTCGCAATGCGAGACTTCGAAAACAATGAAGTTCCCTTCGTATCCAATTAACCCGGCGCAATGCCTCGACGGATTTTCCCATCGGAACGTTCTCTCGTGAAGACGTCTTGGATGGGCTTGTTCATTGGCGGCGGGCCGGCCTTCGCTTCCGATGTTTGTAGTCGTGGTCTTCGTTTGGGTCGCCATCATATCACGGCGAGACCTTTAAGGCAATCGAACCCCGGTCTCTTCTCGTTTACCCACTCTTTCACCATTCCTCTCGAAATCGTATTGCCTACGACTGTCAATTACGGGAGCCTTTTTACGGACACGGACAGAAGCACAGCGGAAGCACAATATGAAAGACAACCCGAGTTTGTATGCTACGTGCGAGGTTGAAGCTGAAACCAACGTCGAGGTTTAGGTAATTGATTTAAATGAAATAGTTCCTGGTCAGCTACGAAGGTTACTCCTTACTCTACAATTGCGGTTGATGAAATGACTGATCAATAATTGGCCATTAGTTTAATGACTAAGAGGAAGAAATAACTGCGTTGCCAGAGTCAGACGGTTCGACAGCCCATACGTAAATCCGAAAGCTTAAACTAAACGCGCCCACGGTATACCATCTCGTCGAAACAGATATTAAAATATTTGCATAAGAAAATGTATTTATCTAAAATTTCTGGTCAGCGAGGGAGTACTGTGTAGAAAATACTGTCTCGTTGCTTTGATATCATTCTTTTTTTCTGGAATTGAAAAAATTAAGGATATTATCAAAAAAGTGACAGTCCTTTAGGTGAATGAGAAAACGGCAACCATGCCCATTGCTACAAGAGAGCCCAGGATCCTCTGGTAATCCAGCGAATGCATAAGGAAGCATTTGTTACTAACGTCTTGGAAGTCATCGACAAGAATCGGTTCTCGTTTTTCCAAAATTGTGCGCACGTAGCCTATTCCTTTCCGCAAAGCAACTACTGCCTCTGATATTTAATTGTTATTTATGATTTAAATAGCGCCATTTAAATCGTATTTGTAATTTAATTCACATATCCTTAAAAAACAGATATCTTCTCCAGGCGAGAGATTTAGGTCAACAACTTTTCGGGCTAGGGTTAACTCTATCCTAATTCGTGAACTTCGGAATGTTATTATCTCATACACCAGACCGAATGCCTAAAAAACACCCAGCTTAGCCACGCCAATTATTCCACGGGATGCGTGCCTCTACCCAGTTAACTTCAAAATATAGCAAAGCTCTCATTATACTTTTCCACGAAAGTTTGGTGCGCGGACAACTTTCCAAACGATAAGGAGTTTTGCAATTTAAATTTAAATACATTCAATCCTATCACAGTTAAATACTTGCAATTAATTTATTCTAACTGGTAAGTGGAAATCGCCCGGCCGGAACACTTATGGAGGAAAACGCATAAGGTTCCAATTATATCTAACAAAACGCCTACCTACGCCCTGAAAGGGTGCACGTAATTTGTTATCACGTGATATCATAGACTACATCTAATACTTTTGTCTTAAACATAAACGTAACCTTTCCTCCAGGTAATTAAAGGTGATATAATTACCTTCTCTTTCGGGCTACTTAATACACTTTACTCAAGCAGCTACAAGAAACGCTCAATGGAGGCATACCTAAACACTGGTATTAGCACAGTTAGGAGTTATTACAAGTCACCAGAAAGCGGTCAGAGGTCAGAGGATAATCAAGAGGTCATCTAAAACACAAGCTAGATTAGGTATGAACGACGAAAAACCTTTTTCTAACTTGAATGACTGCGGAAAGTGATAACTTATCATTTTGTGAACATCATATTCTCAAATTGACCTAGGTTGAAAAGTGAGAAAAATCCATATTTTCCAAAGGCCGTGTTCAATCCTTTAGGCCCGTTCAACCAAACTTATAATTCAGGCAAAATAATTTCAATTTTACAATTTGACACAAGCGAAAACTGTTGCGGGGGTGTTTCTTTGTCTCGCAAAGAAATCTCTGAAACGAAGGCACGTGACACAGGCGGGGGAAAACGCAAGCGTGAATGTAGCAATAGATCTACTATTAGTCATCACCGATCAATATTTAAAAAAACAAAATCAAGACGTCTTACTGCGATAGCAAAGCAACAGTATGTACGTATATGCTCTGGAGTTAAGCGTGGATTGACCAACATCTGGCTACTCAATCCGTTTAAGTATTCCCATTGAATTTTTTTTAACGCCAAGCACGCATTTTATGCGCGTGTGTAAATATGTTAAATCCGTGACTGTTTCATTTGAATGAATACATTAGAGGTGGAAAATGTTCCCTGGAAGAAAATCGAATGCGTAAGATGACAAATATGGCAGCGGACGTAATTCGAGCCGCGCACGCAAAGTAATGGAAAATGCCATTTCAAAAGATGAAACGATACACTGAAGAGTACTACAGGAAGTGTTTCTTATTCTAATTTATGCACTTCTCTATCATGGTTTCCCCTCATTTCCCCAAAGATCTATTCACTTTATGACACATGAATATTTTATATCTTTCAAACCTTGTTCTACGCCACTCCACTATTACAGCAATGGCTGTTTTTTTTCCATCTCCCTAAAAATTACGAATATCTCACATTTACATCTACATCCGATGCCTTAATATTGCAGCAAATGCTCACCCTTATGTACAACATTCCTAAGGTTTCTTCCTTCCAAAGTATTTCAGAGCAGTTTTAGGTTTAATAACCTCCAGGCTCTCGTTGTTTGCATAAATGTATGCTTGCTTGCATAAATCATCGGTGGGAGACGTTATTCGGACGGGAATTGGGTTTCTGAGCCTCCCGTATTTCCCGGGATCTCTCGTATTCGACCATTGGTTTTCGCAAATTTTCGATTTCTGAATTCATCTGGCCACCGCACGATTTCACTTTTGCAGCTCGTAAAAATATTTTCCATGCATTTAATTTTGTCACAAAAGCATAGTCCGTCCTTAATAGGTGAATACATTGAAGCGTATACTTCAAATATTTGTTTTAAATAGTATCGATTTCACGTTAATACAATCGCGCTAACATGCATGAATGATGATAACGTTTAATTCTCAAATATAGAACCTTCCTTAGTCCGCACAATGAAATATAGGAGACATTTAGTAGACTCTTTAGTCTTCCTCTCTTTATACGAAAAGCCTTGTCAAATATACTAAGGAATTATTTGTGATCAGTTAGCTTCCTGTCGGTCATTTAAACCACGACATTTCTAGTGAATTTATTTTTTGGAGACATTAACAGAATTCTGTATTTTTTTTAAATATAAGCGGCATCACCAATAGACTTCCAGTTAAACAAGGGAATCGTGTTGATGACACAGTTACACGGGGCGGAATAGGCGGAAGCACCACGACACGCCCCCTTGAATGCGGGAGTCACATACTCCACACGCGGCAATGCTCGGAAAGTGCCTGAGCATTAACAAAGGCGCCCGAAGCCCAAGATTCAAGGCGCACGTGGTCGCGATGAAAATTCACTGAACAAGAGACATCACCGGTCGGGACACGAATTTATTTTTTGAAATGCATCTCCGTTTATTTATTTTTCTAAAGTTTTTGGAAATTCTTCACCAGCAATGCACCAATAAAAATGTAGTAGTAGATAAACTAATGAAGTCGTTCAATTTAAGGCGATGGGATTTGATTTTAACTGACAACAATCCATACCTAAAATAGAATATGTCCTAAACTAAAAAGAGTCGGTGAAAGGAACAGTCGTAGCGTTCGTTGACACACCAACTATAATTTTTCTCTCGTTGTCTTGTTTTTTTACTTTTCTTCTTTCCACTTCTTCCTCTTTTCCACTGTCAAGTGTGTGCTGTGCTGCACTGCGTTAGCATCTTGTAGTACACACATGGTGGCACAGAGAACCTACGCACTAGGTTAAATGAATATAAATCATTGATTCGTTGTTTCACTCCCATCCATTTCCTAACCACAACATTTTTTTAACAGTAAACACGTCTTCTCTGGATGGCAAAAACGATGTCTTATCTCTTAAATCCTCGTCAGAAGATACAGAAAGTTCGCAGGAAAATTAGTTAGTTTACATAAACTATCGAGGTCAGGATTTCATCGCTGTACGGATTATCTTGTACTAATGACGCACATACAATTCCTCGTTGATATGCGTCCTTTGATGTAATGAAACATTTACCTGCAGTGAATCGTGATGTATATACCACGGTTCGATATATGTTGGTCTTGAAAGTCTTAGAATTTAACGCAATAGAGGAGAATTGTCATTACATCATTCGTTAAAATACGTTGTAAGCTGCATGATGAACCTATTAACTATAGAAATGCCCGAAGATCTTAAGGTTTTGCACCGGGATAACAAGCGGCAAGAGCTATCGTCCAGTGAGCACGATTCCACACATACATTAACTGCCGAACAATTCCACGAATTCTACGATCCGGGGAAGTGCCTCCCTCTGAAAGGGTAAACATGCTACATGGACGAATGAACAATATAATTAATACAATAATGATTTCAAATTAATATTTTTCACAAAACAACTGATAGGTAAATGTGCGCATGAAAGCTCATGTGGAGATTGATAAACATTGTCCTTATCATTTGGCTGCGGAGGAACGAATTGCAATTTGGAACTTCACCATTGCTTATAGCAATACAGTCGCTTACTCTCAAACTAAATATCATTTACGAAGTCAGTATATAGACCCAAAAAATTATTTTCAGTACATGATAGTAATTTTCCTCTGCATTCATCAGTTAATTCGCAAAACGAAAATGAAACCATGCATGTCGCTGCCCATTCCGTTACAGTTATTACCTCATCGGACTCAGCTCGTCCAGGTGATTGGATTGAAGTGACTTGTGACATAATAACTATAAGTTATTGAACTTATGGGTAACATTATAACTGCCCCTATCAGTGAAAGGGTCAAGTGCTCTGATGTTTTGCCGCCAATAACTTGGGAACTATGTGACAGATTGAAGAACGGAAACATACGGGTACATATTTTTCTTTTTTTAAACTCTAGCCATGGAAAGAAAAGAAAAGTAGTGGACGACCCCATTGCTATTGCCTATGATGGCAAATGAAAAGACATGTAAATAAAACTCCCGTTTTCTTCCGCCCGTGTGAAGGTGGAATTACGCAGCTGCGCTGCGTGTCGGAAGCAAACGGCTCTAACTGCGCCACCGTGGGCAGTTGTTGTGGACGGGAGATGAGGAGGAGGGGGCGTGGCGGCACGCGTGCCTCCAGGGAATTGGTGAGATGGAGCGATAGGGGGAGGGAGGTAGGG
>LYUA01000487.1:324727-337594 GCA_002093875.1 Calopteryx splendens | reverse complement strand
TGGAAGGGCGGTTCGGAAGCATTGCGATGGATCAACAGGCAGGCAAGGAGGGAAGCTCGGCAAGGCACGCAGCTGCGTGTGGAAAACCTTTCACGGGAGGGGTGGTGGTTACCTTCCTCCCCCCATGGCGGCCGACACGAGCCCGGATATATCATCTCCGGGGTGAGTTACAGAAGTCGCCGGATACGCTAAGTCCTCACGTCTTACGCGCAGTCTGGGAGATAGTAACAACGCATCGTCCGTCCGAAATTGCCCTCCACACACGATCGACCTCAGGAACGGTTATGCGTTACGTTTTTCGGGAAATGGATTTGACTGCGCGAGTGGGGTCGGCCATCTTCCATTCTCAATATCTGAAAAATTCCTGGGCGCCGTGGTAGGGTATTCGGCTGTGTTCAAATCTGGAATATCACACCGCATGGAATAAATTCCAAGCGGTGTGATATTTGGATACGAGAAATAAGTGGGAAATCCTATGTGGCAAAAGGATAGGATATATTCCCCCACCCCCATCCTCGAAATTGTGAATTTCACACGTGAGAGAGTTTAGCACGATGCGAGATATAAATCCATCGAAACCAAGCCGTCGATTTGATTACAATGGGGTGAGGTAAAATTCTAAATTCGTAAAATCCTGACACGCATCCACTTTGTGGTGCATATCGGCGGTTCAGTCAGAGGAACTGGCACAACTTTCAACCCCGACCCCTAGAAGAGAAACTCTATCAAAAGGATGTGCCCCAATTCTCCTTCCGTTATCATCATGACACAGCATCCCTTCATAATTGCAACATTTTAAACATTCTTTTATAATATATGGTTTGCTTGAACGTTACGAAACTTCGAATAAGACGACTGACTAAGGCATGTTGCTAACGAGTCAAACGCAGAAATCAATGGCACCCTCGGTTTTTAATAAATTTTAGATTAAAATAAAATTAATAGGCTTGCAGTAACGTCTTGACTTTTTTCTTTCCCCAATCCTAGGCGTGACCAGTCCAAAATGACTCAGTAATCTTCCATCCATCGTGGAATATGTCACGCTAATTGACGATAAGTGAAATAGTGCCCATTTGACGAGGATAGGTGATCTTAACAGCGTCGGGAGTTTGCTGAATGTTTCCATTCTGAAAGGTAAGGAGTAAACTTTTCCTTTCACAGACTTTTTATTATTAAGAGCTAAGAGCTAAATCGAGGGTCAAAACTGTTAACTACCTCCCGCCCACTCCTTATCGACACCAGATTAACCAATGTTTTGTTTTACTTTGTACATGGCGCTGTCTCGATGGGACGACACTCGGGTCGCGTGCTTGACAATGAAATTTCTGTGGAATGCCTCTTCCTCCAATCCTAGGATAGGTGAAATTATTTTAAGCTGACCAGGGGACGCGTAGTTATTGATGAAGAGCGTTGAACGAGTGTGACGTTATTTTGACGCTATCAATGTCACAAAGGTTGACAAGCATTTTTAACGGAATAATTGTGATTAAAATCACATACCCTTAATAAGAATGAATCAGTTTCACCATTTAACACCATTTAAATCCATAAACAATTAATTTAAACCTCCCCTCAAAGGGGCTGATGAAGTCGCCTTGCGATGATCTTAGGCATTGAGACATTGAAATTATTATCTACAGAAAAAACCGTAGTCTACAGGTAAATTAAGGTGTTTGATGAACCCAGAGACTTAATTACCTTTATATTTCTAAGCTTCGCCTCACATAAACCAAAAATTAATCTACCTATGACTTTTTAAAAATAAAATCCAGTTTACATGAGATATCCTCGGCGGCTCATTTAGCAATTAACCAATTCAGCATGAGCATAAACAATGCGGAAGAAAAACAAAAACACTTTCGACATCATATGAAACCAAATTCCCACTAGCACATTGGTTTTCATCAACTAATGTATTCACACCTACAATTGCCCTGCTCATTCTGTGGGCTGGAAAAGATACTCGGAGAGAGGTAAGGGTACTAATCATGGCTGTCTTGCCTCCTGGGTATAAGGACTCGATATTTTCAACGACTAGGCAAAAACATTTAGCCACGTTGAATTTCATGATGGAATTCCAATCCTCCCTTAGGCTACATTTCACACGCTGACGGGCGGTCATTCACGGCGACACTAAAATCCCATCTTTAGGCTGACACGAAGAAAGGAATCCCCTTGCAAGGATAAATCACTAATCAACGCGGCCGACCAAGGAAAGCTAAGGGTCGCAGGGGGTCTAGCGTCGAAATGGGCAACAACGCCGTACCCCATTCCTTTACTTCCAGATCGCCCTCCCTCGCACCCCATCTGTTCCCCCCATGACATTGTTTGTGAAGGTTTCCCAAAGTGCACACAAGAGAACAACTGTCAGACCCTGGTGGGAGCGACGAAGGGGTGAAAGGTGGAAGAGGTTGAGGGACATCTGGCCCTAAGGGATCCCTGGGACATCAGTCCGCGGCAAATGGAAGAGCTTCGAGAGCATTCTGGGGTTCCGAGCGACTCACGGCCACCTTCGATGGCATCAAGCTTTTAACGGTCGATTTTGAACGGAGCAGCCCTTAATTTTCGGCCGAGTTCGCATCACTTGGGACAAGTACCCGACGCGCATCACTGTTGGGCTGCCGAATGATTGAAAATAATTGCAAGAGCAGAGTGAATTTCACGGAGAGTATAAGGCGGTCTGGAGGGTTACTCCATCCAACCAGGGAAGTGAGATAGGAATGCACATTTTAGCGTAATTCTGGATAAATAACGCCCATATGAGATGAGACCTTTCTATTAAAAACTGCAGAGAGGCGACTAGGGGACGATAAAAGGGGGAGGTTAGGGATCTGAAAATCAAAAATATACAAAATATAAATTGAAAATTGATATTATTTTAGTCGAATTAGAGGAATCATCTGCTTCTAAAGAAAAATGGGAATTTGAGAGAATCCGACATCACGTAAGCTTAAGTTCAGGTCGAGAAGTAAATGGAATTGTTTCAAATAATCATATTTACAGCAATTTTATACAAAGTCCGTAATCTGGGATCGTTTCGGTGAAAGAAATACGGTCGGTTGAGACAATCTGAAGCCTGAATATTCCCATACTTATGTATTGTCTTGTGAGCATTTATCATTCAATTACATTACGCGACTTGTAGCTGATTAACTCTAAGGCTAAATTTTCCATTTAAACACTTTTTCGAAACGCATTAAGGAAACAAATTTACTTCTGGAAAATAACTCGTCCCTGAATTATAGACAGCTAACTTTACCGTGTTATGTAGCTACAAACACATTATTACCGCACAGCCGTGGCCTTAACAGACGGAGTAATGCGGTAAAACCGGTAATCTCAATTTCTTTCTCAGAAAAAAGGAATAACATAAACAGATTTACGGGCTCAAACCATCGAGTGGGACAAAGCGCTTAGTCGACGGATATGTACGTTTTCACTTAGCAGCTGAATGAATGGAAGTCATCAAAATCCACTATTCCTCCCGCACGTCTCCCTGCGACGCTATCTCAAGCAGCTGTTTTCATTCCCGCCGTGATCTAACCTATAGAAGTTATACATAAATTTCTAATTTTGAAATTTTTTCTACATTCACAGAACAAACTGCAATATATTTTAAATAAAAGGTTTCACTTAATCTTTGATGGAATGATGTTAACAATTAATTGAATGCAATTTCCAGAAGGTTTCTGTTATTTCGAAAGCATTTTTATCATAAACAATTTATTTATATTCTACTATATTTTATTGTAAAATATTCCCGTAAATATGTATTGTTTTGTGAGCATCTGAGGGATAAATATTATAGTAGTAAATAACTTGGCGTTATTTACTACTTCAAGTGATGTAACGCATTAATATTTGGTTGAGCGAATGCCCTTCATTTGCTGAATATACTGATTAAGCGTCTGCTTCAATATTTTGTGCTTTACGGCTCTAGAGAACATGGCCCAGAGAAGATTAGACATTAATTTTTCCTCATATTGCTTGCTAAACAAAGCAAGGGATTGAAACAAAAAAATAAAAGAAAAAAGCAAGGTAATAAGAATTCGAAACAATTCTATTCCCATTCACTCTAACACTAAGAAGGGTAATCGTCAACCTTTTATGGTAATATTAACTAGGCGGCCACTTCCTCTGGGGGAGGAGTGTAGGTACTATTCTTTTAGGAGGAGGCATAGAGAAGGGGTGGAGGGGTAAAGGCGCGGTGGGGGGAAGAAAGCAGTGAATGGGGTAAGGGGCAGAGGGGGTCAGAAGTCGGGGCACAAATGATGACGGAGGGAGCTTGTTTTGTTGGTTGGATGAGAAAGAGAGTAGTTACGCAAATATGGTCTCTGAAATTATTTGGGGATGCGGATACACAGTGCATTTCAATGAAAATATTTTAAATTCTTTTTCTGAACATTCCCGAGAAATTTTCCATCTGGTTGTTTACTTCTTAGTTCCCTCGCCTTTTATATGAATCATATTTAAGCCTTCAAAGTCCCAATATCTTTCTCAGAATTTTTCTCTCCACCCTTAATCCCGCCTAATTCTTTCATTTCCTGGGGCCCTCTGATCACCTTGTCAATATTATATGACATATAATAAGCATTACACAATTAAAAAGCATTCCATTGATAATCTCCCTGTCTTTCGTGTTAAATAAAATACACAAGTGTACATGCATACACATGCATTTTATAGAATAAAATTCTTGAAGGCTATAGTTTTCCCAATCCAACAGCTTTCAACCCCTCTAAGGCGAACACCCATCAGGAAGACCACTTTTTTCAGAAACCATTTTCCAGACTTCTACTCCGTGCACAATCGGTAGATTGACACCCCCTGAAAAAAAGGTGCGCTTTCACCCCTCTCTCGTGGGGCTATCCGTGAGAAAGAGCGGCACCACCTCCGCGCACGGGAATCAATCGAGAGAGGACACACCGGATGGGGGTGCTTCCGAGAGGCTGGGAAAGGCGGGGGCGATGGCCATCGGCAGCGAATCTGTGACGCAAGCGGCACCCCTTAGGGGGTGGGGAGGACGCCATCGAGGCGCTCCCACCAACCACCCCCTTCCACGCCCAGGCGCGGCTGCCAAATCCCCCGACATATATTCCAGAGTCGTTGCCGCCGTGGACATCCGGGAGCGGTGTGGGGTGGGCTCCGCATTGGGCGCCGGTGCTGCATGCTGCCGTTGTTGATCTTTGGCACGATCCCCAACCGTTGACTCGGATGTCGTCACGTGGGACTTACCCCGCGCGCATGGTGATGTGCCGTCGCGACCATCCATTCCCCTCACTCTCACACGCCGACGCGACGCCGCGCGATCACTTTCGACTTCGGCCCGCGCACCACGCTGCTCTTGGGGGAACTCTCGCTTCTTGGTCAGGCCTGCCACTCCCCGGGCGATCACTATGGGTCGGCGGTATTTACCTTGGGAGGCACGCCTCCCAAAGGTGTGAGATACCTACCCTTTCTGGTGATGCGAAACATTGTTGGGGGGAGTAGAAAAGGGTTAAGGGCACCTCTGTAGCCGAAAGCATTTGCTCAGTAACCATTTTTATATTTTATAGTTTGAGTCAGATGAGATATACTAACTCCTTTCAGCACACAATGCAAAATTAAACTCAGAAACTTAAAACAAGGTATGGTAAATTAAACTATCCGAAAAAGGTTGGATTCCTTTAAGAGTAATATTACTCGGCTACAGTAGCTCTTACAATTTGTTCTTTGGTGGTAACTAAACACAATTCTCCACCTCTCATCATATAGATTTCTTCCTTCACCCATTTTATTTAACTACGTATTAGCTCAGTGGGTATAGGATAAGGTTACTTTCCGGAGGATCCGAAATTCAAATCCTGGGTGATGCCTATTATGTAGCGATATTATGGATACGAGAACTTTATGGTAAACAACAGGTGGCACAAGGAAAGGAACTTAACCTAATCGGAATGAGTGAATTCACACGCCGCTCTACGCTCGCATATCAAAACCGACCTTCGGGTTGAGTGTCTTGTTGAACGTGTCCCTTTCTCTCTTCACCCCCATTGTCAAGCCAAATCAATAAATAGATCCACGCTCTTGATTATATAAAATGTTTAATTTTTGTCAATTATAAGTTCTCTGAGGAGGGAGTTGCCCTTGACCAATCATCCGAATAAATGGACGCCATATTGCAAAGGTTATAGGTAGCAACACTCATGAAACACAGCATGTTCTATAGATCTTCGAGCATTCACTTATGACATTATTACCGAGAAGTATTTCGATTACTATCATGTGTAAATAAATTGACGCTGTGTTTTAACGTTTCTCCGCACCACTATGCTCGCTGTTTATCTCTTCAATTCGTTGCAAATCAACGAACACAATAGCGTCTTTCAAAACACTTACTTGGGCAATTTCCTTGGTCTAAAATATTCACGGAGGCAACCCTTACATGTTAGAATAACATTTAAAATGAAAAAAAAATGTTTACACTAAATATTTCTACTACAGACTTGTTTTGCAAACGAGCACTCGGCAGTCATGAAAATTTTGTTTTTTTACATAGAGTTGAACATGTCAATGTGTTATGCTTATGTGTATGTTTATGTGAATGCATACTGACAATGAGAGTAACGCCCGGAGGGAGCAAATGTCTAGGTGAACGGTTGGAGAAGGGTGGGAGGGCAAGAAAGATGGAGAGGCCATTTACCGCGTCTGGGTACGGCGGCCAAGAGAAGGGGTAAATGAGAAGTAAAAGTGTGGTGGTTCACGACCGTTACGCTGAGGTTTTTAGAATTATGCAGGAGCACCACTGGTTCAAGCACGCTAGATTCCGACCTTTAGGTGTCTTCAAGAGTTTCACGTATCGCTATCCTTTAACCCTACCTTCTATCATAATATTCCGATTCATCATCACGTCTTGTAATAAAACTAACAATTTTATTCCTCCCTTGAATAAGCATCATAAGTATATTAAGCATTATTTCTACTTCACCCACTCCTTGAAAAAATGTCTTCTTTAGTATCCATCGGCACGAATTCAAAAGCATATAACGAGGTTACAATGGAGAGGAAGCTTGAACGCGGAATTTACAGGAAAAGCTATATTACGACACACAACACATACACCTTTTACAACCATTGCATAATTACTAGCATGCCACTACTTTCGAAAAATTATCTTAATTTTCACTTCGAATGTACCTAAGCATGTAAGTAAAGCATAAAGCTTCTCTTTGAAACAAGCCGATATATACTTGGCCGAACATCGAACGTCAGATTTGTAAATGAGAGGAAGAGTATTTTTAGAACTCATGTGAGTAATTTCCTTACTAAAAGAGAATGTAAATTCACAATATACTAATTGCTGTGCTATATTTTATAACATGCTCTAGGAACTGGCTTCGTGTTCCATCTTGGCCATAAATGCTGCGCTGGTTGAAAAGATGACATTTCACAGATAACGAACCCACGCCATTTGCTGTCCGGAAACGAGTTAATGAGAATGGATGAGTAGACAAATAAACGTAATAAGAACTCTGTCCAGTTAGTTACCCTATGGAGGATATACGAATTACTTCCTTCTCACATTATTTTTTTAACATTCCTCAGACTACCTTCCGATGGTAAATTTGTCGACAGCAAAATACTTTTAGGGCATCCTAAAATTAATAAGGCTATATACCAAGGTCGAGGACATTTTGCTCACATGAGTTTATTTGGCATGCGATGGCTGAGGGAATTTTCCGTGAGCCAATGCTTCATAAAGTGATAGTTAATTTGTTATTAACTTAAGCAGTTAATACGATCATTAAAGTTCGACCTCATGTCCATTTTTTTTACAAAAAAACACCAGAAGAAAGGTAAATTTCGCAGATGAAGGCATGCATGAAAGAACTACGAAAATAAATACCATCGATGAAAAAATTCTATTTCCAAAATTCTATTTCCAAATTTCTATTTCCATATTTCCTTTTGAACTAATTAAAGCGACAGTATGCACATAATCACAAGCTTAAAATTTATAAATAACTAAATAAGATAGCGTTGTATCCATAGACGTAACCAGCACTTTAAAGGTATAATTTCATTTTTAAACTTTCCATCACATTTTTATGGAATATTTGTGTAACAACTATACCAATGGGCATAGACATACCATAAAGAATGATATTTGCAACCGGAGATTACGAGGGACAAAATTAATTTTCTGAGATGATAAATAATTTTCACTGATAATGGCAGTCGAATCTTTTTATTGCGATGGATCAATAGATTAACAATTCATCAAACGTGGCCAAATATATACGCATATTACCTACTAGTTTCAAAGGCTTCCAGAACATTTTCATACCGCATCAATTTCATTATCTCTTTCGAAGTTATTCTTCCTCATTGAATCATTTTTTTGGATGTAGATACCACATCGTGGACGCAAATATTTCTGAATAAGCTAAAAGTAATCTAAATAATTTCAAACCAAATTTAATGGAGTGATTTCAATATCTCAAGATTCTGACGCCTTTCTGTCTCTGATAAATTTATTTCCTCAAATGCATGACTGTGCCTCACATGGGTTGGACGATAGAACGCAGTTGAGATTGTGCCAATGGTGAAAGTGATCGCTGTAAAAAGTCCATTCTCACGCGGGGGAGGATCGGAAACTCTCCGCGTAAACACCCGACTTCCGATCTCTTTTTCTATTGCCCATCGCAAAAATGGTACACCGGAATTAGAGCAGCGGAGACAATCAGGATTGGAGATTAAGCCTATTTTATCTTTCAATTCGCGCCACCGCTTTCCCGTCAGTAAGTGTTTAATGGGCTTTTATTGACTTGGGTGATACTCCAGTGGTTAGAGTGCTGGGTTGCTGACCCGAGGGCCCAGGTTCGATCCCCGGTGACGACCGATTTTGGGCACCCTCAGCTTCACCCAAGCTGTGTACAAATATTCGGGTACCAAGTCATTCTGGGAAATCATAGGTGGTGCAGGGAAAGGAACTGGCCACCCTACCCTTATATGTGAATTTTACATGCCGTTGGGCTTAGTACTGGGTGAGCTCTCTACCCTCACCTGTCAAACTGATCTTTAGGTTTATTACTGTGATTTTTTTTCTTGAATGCCATTCCAACAGCTTTGCTGAAATACTGAGAACGGAAAGTCAGCACTAAGTTTGAACTTTTATGACTCCGTGGAAGCAACCAGTTAACGGTTTACCTGCGTAAAAGGAATCGTATACATGAGATATGGATTAGTGTACTGGCTTCCGCGCCGAGGTCGCGAGATCAAATTCCGGTTGTGGCGGCTTTTCAGTAGTGTCACGATTCGTAGCTTGGGTGCATTGGTTAAGTATTCAAAGAGTAATACTCCGTCTGTCAAGGTGAGCAATAAAAGTGAACCCTGGCATCGTCTCCAATGAGCAGATGCCGAAATGGGGTTTCTCACCAGCTTACCTGTTAAATAAATTACTCACGTATCCTTAACGGCGAAAATAACCTCGGATATCGGTTGCTTTCACTATTGACCACTTTTATTATTGCTTTACCAATATGAAAGGGCCTTTGGGCAGAATTTTACAAACTGCGTTCCAAGGCAGTCTTCTAGTGCCTCCACCATAATGGTCAACGCGAAAAGTCATCATTTTCATCAGGATTCCAAAACGGTGTAGAACCATACCAACGAAACCGAACGAAATAAAACGAACGAACCATATCTGACGAAAATTTGCAATTACTTTAACCGTTTCTTATTTTATCTGTCGTAGAAGTATGTATTTTTATAAAAGGAATAATAAAAATAAATCAAGTGAAATATACGAGCTAATTAGGCTCAAAATCTGTTCAGAAAAGATCGGAGGGAGAATATGAGAATCCTCCGAGGCACCGAAGTATCTGCTGTCCGCTGAGGGCTAAGGGAAAAAACACGAAGCCATAAGGGGTCGAGAGAGGCGCTTCCTGCCAACCCCTGTGGCGCACCTGAATAGCAGTTCCAAGTATAAGTGCATTTTTCCTGAAACTGGAGATGCAAGGTATCTTGTAAATAAAGAAAAATAAAGAAAGAAAATAAAGAAAAGCCAATAACGGACAGACTAATGAATAACGATTATCAGGCAATATCATAGGACAACTTATGGTATTGAGGTTCGCAAGGACAGGCAAAATGCAGTGTTCCGTCCTTTGTAAGAATTACTCATCATTAGATTCATATTCTGTAGGTGGATTATGGGATAAAGGCAACGTTAATTCCATTTTGCATATTGCTTCCCCACTACCCTAGGGCCGTCCTATGAACATGCCCATTTGTCATTTCCACACTCCAGTCCTCGTCCATGGAGCTATGGATTAAGAATTTTATTTATCTACTCTAATCGCCGTTATATCTTTATCACCCCAAATGTCTTAGTTTTTGACAAATTTAACATCATGACTTTATCCATTATACGGAACCGAATCCAGGGCCTCCGGTTTGAACACCAGTGTTCTACTGAATGGACCCATGCCCAAATTTTATCTGAAAAAACTTTGATAAAGAAAGAATAAATAGGTATTTTTTCCGAATTATTTCCAGGAAGGAACAATTTTAAAAACTAGTTTCCCCGAATGAAGACAGCATAGAATAGACAAAAAATATTGCATGCTATACACAAATAATATCCGATTAAATATTTCCTAACTACGTTTTGGTATAGCTGGGAGTCGGAGTTGGACCACCATGCATAACTATTGCCGAGCATCAGAGAAAAACGTGGTATTTTTGAATGCATAAGCAATCGACATTGCTCTATCTGGAAGTCTCCACAAACAACTCCATGAAAGGGTACATATAATGGCGGCATCCTAGAAATTATCAAATCAGAAAGTCGACGAAGCGAGACAAATGTTTGTGATTAGATTTGAACACCAGTGTTCTACTGAATGGACACCCATGCCAAAATTTTATCTGAAAAAAACTTTGATAAAGAAAGAATAGGTAGGTATTTTTTCCGAATTATTTCCAGTAAGGAACAATTTTAAAAACTAGTTTCCAGTAATGGAATCCTGCAGTTGGAATTCGATAAATGAATTCCTGCAGTTGGAATTCGATTTCAGTGATTCATCCACCGCAACTAGCCCGCTGTGGACCTGGAAAATTAACCAAAAGCTGAAGCCACCAAATCAGGCACCCATTGACAGGGATGTGAGAGGGAATTGACAGGCACGCAGGGAATGTAACCAATTCGACGGTAGGAGCCCGAAAAAGGGCGCGAGGTCTCTTAAAGAAGTTAAAACAATTAGTCAGTAGCCGATTGTTCACCATCAAAATAATAAAAATGAAACTCAGAAATGAAAGGCTTGCATCAAAATAGGTAACCATAAATGAAAATAAAAATCCATTAGAATTAATTACACGGATAGGAATACATGAAATAAATCGCATTCCTAAAATATATTAGAAGTTAATCGATTCAAATCGTATTAACGAATTACTCACTCAAAATATTTCGTGTGAAAAACGAGACAGCAGGGAATTCGACATTATCGTGTCTCAGGTCGAGCCGTGCGATTCAAGGCAGATGGATGCAAAACCATTTCTCAGGAAAGGGAGGGCGTACAAAGCGGTGATTTCTTTCTGCTGCGGTAAAGGGTTGCAATCTCCCCGTCCAAAACGTATAGAACCCTATTCGGCCTCGAGGCGAATCAAACCGCAAATCAGAACCAATGGAATCGGAATCAAATCGAAATTATGAATTTCAACAAAATGGGCATTGTACGTACTAAACTGAACTAAAATGAAAGATTTGGGTGGACTCGAGCCGCTCTTCTGTGCAATTTTATAGCTCCATGGAGCAGACACCAAGAGATAGGAAATTCCTCCATCGTTCTTACAAACAAGGCCGAGCACGTGGTAGCCCGGTAGGGAGTTACCAGGAATTCAAAGTGATTATTAGACACCTAGCCACTCCAAGGGGGAGGGTGAATTTATTTTAGAATAGATAAATAAACATTGACAACTTATAGGGATCTCAACCGTAAACCAACGAAGAATGCCTTATAACAAGTCAAAATTTATGAATTAAACAATTATTCATTGAAAACACAAATTTATTTTTTCCAAACTGTGAAGTATGCCCGGCTTTTAAGGTCTTTTGCTCTGGGTAGTGAAAAACTCATGCTACTCAGAGAATAGTAAATGTGATATTTCACAAGCCCAATACTAACTTGCAACGCTTTTATTGTTCTTGTGGCAATTGAACTTCAGAAAGGTAACGTTTCCAATATACTAGCCATGGGACCGCAAAAGGGAATTTCTACATCTGCAATCGGAAGACTAAATCTAGGATATAAGCGGCACGGGGAAAGAGGCACCTACCACGAGACGAACGCGACCCGTTGCATCTTCCACCCATCCAATCACCATATCTCCGCCTGCCATGCCGCCTTTCTCGGAGAAACCCAGGCCGAAGTATCCCAGGGTTGCAACCTCCAACCGGAACACTATCTCCTTCTCATCAGACGACCACTGGACACGAAACTTGCCCTCCGGATCCAGAGTTAACGAGTGCGCCCACGATTTGCGGTGCTGCACCCAGTCCGGGGGCGGAGAGGAGTCTTCCTCCAGCACATCCTCCACCGAGCCTCGGGCGGGGAAGTAGAACAAGACGGCAGGCAGGAGCAGCAAGATCACGGGAAGTAGCCTTCGGCCTCTGCCCTCCATGGGCCGGACCGTGCAAGGCGAGTGTCGAAGAGTGTGCAACGAGGAGCGGGAGCTCAGAGACGTGCGAAGCGGCGAGCCTCGGCGAAGCGAATGTGCAAAACGAAGACACCGGTGACTTCGCGGGGAGGGGTCTCGGGGAGGGCGATGCAAGGGGGATGGGCGGACAGGGGAGGGGGGGTGCGGCGGACGGTAGGGAAAGGG
>LYUA01000487.1:292999-305212 GCA_002093875.1 Calopteryx splendens | reverse complement strand
GGGCAGGGCCTCCGCGGTCGTCGTCACTCGAAATCCTTGCACACCCGAATTGAAAGCTGTAGAAAAGAAAATTCAGAAGAGGCATACCACTGTCAGAATAGGGACTTGATACGTTAGGACGACGATGAGGATAGAGAAGTTGAAAAACATCAAACATGAGATGGATCGAGGAAATATTGATATCCTAGGCTTATGCAAAGTGAGATGGAAGGAAAGCGGGGATTGGAGTGATAGTTGCAGAGTAATATTCAGCGGAAGGGAAGAGACCCAGCGTGTGGTAGCAGTGGAATTAAATAGAAAGGTTGGAAGAAGAGTAGTAAATATAGAGAAGGGGAATCATAGAATAAAATTAGTATAAATTAAAGCAAATCCGACGAACTTGGCTCTTATTCAGGTTTGCATGCGGACAAGGAATCATACGGAGGACGATGGAGACAGTGTATACGATATACTTGAGGAAATGATTGAGGGTATTCATGGAGGAAAACACTTGAGAGTGATGAGGGACTGGAACGCAGAGTTGGGCTAAGGGAGAGATGAGAGCTACGGGGAGTACGACTTAGAAATAAGGAATTATCGTGGGGATAACGCAATAGAAATTTGCATGAGGAATTAGCCTAATTATAAATAATACCTGGTTTAAAGACCTGAACAGAGATAACTACACATGGAAAATTCCGGAGTAGTCGAGGAGATATCAATTAGATTACATTATGGTTAGATAAAGATTTAGGAATAGTGTCATCAATTCGTAGAGGGTTTCTGGAGTTGACGCACATTCAGTCCATAATATAGCATTCATGAAGAATACTGTAAAATTCAAGTGGACAGAAAAGGGGAGACGGAGGATAAAATGGAATATAGACGCATTATCTGGGACGAAAAGAAAGGAGTGCCAGAAAGCAATTGAGAGAATTATGAGTGAGGACAAGGGGGTGGGTAATATAGAAGGAAGGAGGGAGCAACTCCAAGAAAGGATAACGAAAGCTGTGAAGGAAGCAATAGGAAATGTAAATAGTAAAAGATGAGAAAACCATGGGTTGCAGAGGAGATAATTAGAACGATAGACGAGACGGAAAAATGAGTGCGGTGCACAGGCAAGTGAAAGCACTCTCAGGAAGTCAGAAAGGAAAATTCTTGCACACAATTAGAGATACAGCAGGAAAAGTACTGATCGAAACATAAGAAATTCAGGCAAGATGGGAAGAATACACAGAAGATTAATACGGTAAAGGCATTAAGCCATTAAGTTTGGACATATAAAGAGAATAAAATTTCGAAGAGGATAGTCTTGGTCCAGGGATACTATATTGCGAAATAGAGAAGGCATAAGGGTGTGGGGGTACATAAAATTCCTCCAGAATTACTAAAGAGTATGAGAACATGGAAGAAAGAGTTTTTATGGTGTAGTTCGCGGTATTTACGGGGGTGCAATGTGGCTACAACACTTCGTTAGATCAGCATTAATTGCTATCACAAAAAAAGGAAAATCAGCAGTATGTCTCTGTATGAGGACTCTATGACAAGAGTTTGATTTCGTACAAAGAAAAGGAAGCACTCAGGATCATTAATAAAAGGATGGAGAAGAGGACAAACGATTAGTTAGGAGAGGATGAGTTTAGGTTTAGGAAGGATAGGGGTACTTGTGACGCCATTGCAGTAATGAGGTCACTGATAAAAAATAATTTAGAGTATAACCAGGATGTATTTGTCTCCTCCGTCGATTTTGAGAAGGCGTTTGACGGATTAAATTGGGAACATCTAATGAATGTATTGCAGAAGGTAGGAGTAGACTAGAGAGATATGAGACGTATCCGAAATATTTACATCGACCAGACTACACAGGTGAGTGTAGCGGATAGAGAAACAGGGTGGGCGGTAGTAGGACGGGGGAAAGACAGGGCTACCCATTATCACCCGTACTTTTCAACATGTATGAGAAGGAAATGGTAAGGGAGGCAATAGGACTATAGGTAAGAGTGAAAGTAGGTGGAGATCTGATAAGATCAGTAATATTTGCGGGCGATCAAACTTTAATTAGCCAATCAAGTAAGAGATTTGCAGTCATTACTGAGCTCCCTACAGACCCAGTATGGTAGGTATGAAATGAAAATAATGAGAAAAAACGAAGGTGATGAGATTCTCGGGGAAGACTAAGTTAATCATCAGAGTAGCAGGGCACACATTTGACCAGATAGAACATTTTATCTATTCAGGAATATTTAGAATAAGGTTGAAAATGCGGAAAGTATATTAGAAGGATCGCATTAGGTGAGGGAGCTTTTACGAGGAGGAGAAAATTGATGACAAGGACCTTAGTCAAGGATGAAAAGAAAAAACTAGTGAAGACGTTGATATGGGGCATGGATTTGCGTGGGTCGGAAACTTGGTAATTGAGGCAAGATGGAAAGCATAAGTTGGAGGTTTTTGAAATGTGGGTACGGAGAAAGATGGAAAAAGTTAAGTTGAGGGCAGGGAAAACGAATGAAGAGGTTTTGAGCATGGTTGGGGAGGAGAGAGAGAGAGAAGGCGATTTGGAGAAAGAATTGGAGAAATCCAAAAAAAACTCCAGGACCAGCTTCCTTTGAAATTGATTGTCTCCCCTGTTTGAAGCCTCCTCTAAGCCTCCTGTAGGCCTTAGTTGACGATTTTTTTAGGCGCCAGAAAAATTTCAATGCAGCGTATTCCCTCCATCGTTGACTTAGGCGAACGGAACATGTATCAACGGCTGCCGCTGACGCAATTCTGGAGTAAAATCAATAAAATTTGTCCCACATATACAGTACATATTAAGCTAACAATTTAAAATTAAATTCTATTTTTGCATAATAAATTATGCAAATAAAACATTTATGATCACCCTTATTGAACCGTGCATATAAAATCAATGTACGGGACAATTATGAGTCAGTAATAATATTAGACTGTAATTGGTAACTAATGAGAGTAACTGGAGAATATTCTAGTATGTCCGTCAACAGTAGATTTAATTTTAGTAATTGGCGCTAGGGCTTAGGCAATTCTCACACTTTTAAATTTAATTATGAAAAAAGTGTTTAAAAAGCATATAAATTCCCTATAATATTTATTTCAACTTTTTATTTGTCCTTCTACTTTTGAAAGGGGAAGATGGAGGGCAGAGCATATGCCCTTACCAGAGGGTGAACTTAATTCTTGGATATCTACCCACAATATCTCTCTTCAAGTACCTCTCGAGCATACATGTCGAGTATGATGACATAAGCTATTGTGTAAATCACTCAAGTACATACCCCATTGTAGGTACTTGAGTAATTTACACAATAATTTATGCCATCATACTTGACACTTCGACGATTTCCTTTCATATGGATGCTATGACGGGATTAAAACAAATATAATTCATTTTCAATTAATTAATCAATTCACGATTATTTGCGCATGAAATCAGAGTTTCCTTTGATAGACCTTTTTGTTTCACAGGCATCTGATAAAACGGCATTCATTTCCCGTAAAAATCGAGATGCTCTTCAAGTTTACGACCAAGAAGTGCGAAATTTGGCTGCAACGGATTTCCGTCAGTACTCGAAGTGTACCGAAAAATTCAATAATACGCGCTCTGGTCTTAGCTTGAATGATTTTAATGTCAAACCGAAGATGAAGTCATCACATATGTTGTCCATCATAAATTTCCAAAGATCTTATGACTTCTATATCTTTCTCTACTATAATAATATCCTGCCACTTACTTTCCTCTGTGAAAATCGTTTGATAATCCTGATTGCGGCTGTATTGTTGGAAGACTCATGTATATTCATTGTTCAATAACATCCTTTAACTATCAAAGAGTTTCCTAAAATAGCACGAGGAGCCCTGCAAACAGAATCCGATACTATAATGAGATAAATATTTCTCTGATTCCCGAAATAAAGCATTTATTTCTAAAAGTTCGTGAGCTGTACCATATCATAAAGAGATAATGTGCTGATTGTGAGAAAAGAAGCGTTGTCGAATCACTGTTAATTCTTTTGTATTTATGTATAGTACCGATAACATTTTTATGCATCAACATAGATGAAAATCCACACTGCAAATGGGGGTCGCTGAAGAGATTTTTAAGCAGAATTTAGAGATCCACTCGACTATCGACATGCCATTTCCCAGAGTTAACCAAGGATAATTTTTAATTATAACCTCCATTGAGACCCAATGATTTACGTGCGATGCTTAGTTCCACGTGAGCTCTAACCTTCACCTATAAGACCAGACTCCAGGCTAATTATTTTGGCTGGTTAATTACTATTCCTAAATATATTTTCTTTCTGCAATTTGCGATTAATTTAACATGATTATTTATGAACATCATTTGAAAACTAGGGAAAAAGAAGGAAATGGCGGTTTAAAAGAGACACTCTACGATTTAAATACTCCAGGAATGACAATGAATTTTGTAAGACGAAATTGCGTCTTCTGGTGACTGAAAATAGTTAATCAACACGTGCTACAAGAAGGGAGATGTTTCCTATTTGAAGGGCATTTATGGGGTTTAGAGCACGTTAATTATTTGTACGGCATTATTCACAGCCTGGAATGGTCGGTGGGGAGCGGAGAGACAGGAAGTGAGTTGAAGAAAGAGTGAGGCCAACGCAAGTTGAGCGGGAGGGGACGGAAGTGGGCTTTCTAGGAAGGGAAGTGAAGGCGGGGGAGACGATGGAAGGGGAAGCCAGCGGCATGGTTATAAGCTGACTGCAGACCCGAGACGCAAACGGCTTAACGCTCGGCTTACGTTCATAGTGGAGCTAATTTCATTCTGCACGGGCACATGGAAATCAAAATCTCAAATACTAATTCACGTATCTAGTTCATAAAAATTTTAAAATTGAATTTCATTATTTCTTTTAATTTTATACGCCAATTACCATCACAAATTCATAAGAATGTCAAAATTCCAGATTAATTTTCGTGTAAAATTTTCCTCACAAAAATCTATTCTTCGCGGTAGCTTTATAAGATTTAGGGATACAATAATTGAATGATTATTTCAAGTCCGCTGTTGGTAGTGGTCATCTCCTGTTTGATGCTTTCTAACTTCCCTGTCCTCATCATCTCCAATGACGGCTATTTTGCTGCATAATGTGATATTCAAACGTCAGAAAGGCCATGGTTACGACTTTCCATTAGATGTTCCTTCCAAATATTTTTTCTACCTTCACCTTTCTCCCAAATATTCAAACCAAATCCATAATCAACGCTGTGGAAAACAATTAAATGGAGTAAATAACATAATGAGGCATTTCAAACGGTTGTGATCACGTGCGTTTACATTTTGAGACGGACAATGTTTAATAAATGGCGGCCATAAATTTGTGGTTCACAAATATTGAGAGCAAATAAGTTATAACTTTTAAAGTAAGTCCCTGGAATATAATGTCGCAGAGGTGGACGGGAGTATAGGACAGAAAATTGAATTAGATCAAGTCTGGAGAAAGGCCGGCTTTTATTCTAATATATCAGAAAAGGCCATCGCATTTTTATGCCTGGGTGAGAACTGTTTCAGGACTAGGGGTCAGGATGAAGGTCGCCGAGCGTTGCCGTCACCTCGGTTTCATAAAAACCTTTTCTGCTAAACAATTCAAATTTTTGAAAAAAAAAGGATAGAAAAATTGAAGTAATTAAGATCAAAATTAATTATATAATTAATGTAAAAATATTACAAGCGAGAAAAAACCGAACCGAGTGGCGCCCGAACTTAATCCTCACACTTCCGGCAGATTCTTCATTCACTCTTCCCCTTGGCTTAACCATTAACAAAATGGAGAAAGGACAATGAACAAGCGAAACTATTTATAATACTCCGCCCAAGATTCTTTTCTTAACAATATGAAACGTTAGAAATGACGAAGTTTCCACAAATACTTCCACTCGCACCGAATCGGTTTATCCCTAAACGAGTATTTACGTTCAGAGATATGCTTTAAAAACTATTTTCTCGGTGATTAATATATTTATTTCATCAAATACTTGGCGGCTCATCTAATTCAAATGCAGATTCAAAAACACCAATTCCTTAGAGTATGTTTCAGAAATGGAACCATCACACGCCGATATGAATACACCACAAGCAAGATTTGAGGGCTCGGCGCCATTTATTTGTTGTTTCGATTGCAACTGCTGTCATGTAAAAAAGGATTATTGAAGTTATCACACAAAAATTCCATCACAGTCAACTCAATAAAACACTACTAAAAGACACTGGACAAAAATATGTAGGCATACATTTTCATGTCCCAGAATTGTAAAAACTCACCATTACATTCTTCCCAATATTTTAAACCACTGTAACTTAGCGTCAAATATAATACAAGTAATTTTAGGTCATTTAGCTTTTTTTAAATATCCGAAGACCGTTCAACCCTGGTCCAGGGGTAGGAAGCGGTAGTAAATCTGCAATTCTACTCGCGTGAGAATAGAGAAGAGAATACCGTTGAGCTCTCTGATTGGTCGAGCTCTAAACATTTCTCACGGACGCGGTGACCTTAACAGAAAATAAATACGGCGTAACGCATCATCGCCATAAACTTGCGTTCGGGATTCATTCTAAGCGTTTCGAGAGAGCGAGGATAGGGGCGTAGGGCTCCGCAACGCCGAGCCCTGAATCTGGTTTTGAGCAGCACTTGGGGCTGAGGAAGGGGCACACTCTCTCGACTTAGGCATCGGACGTCGGGGAGGGAGCGTGAACGAGTGTGCTTTGACGCTGGGCTACTACCACCACCACCGACAACAAACGGTCGCAAGTCATGGGAATGCTTCGATACATCCCTCCACGTCCATCTCGCATTTTCATGCAAACCTCTCGCATTTATTTTCAATCAAGCCTACTTGTTCGTCAGGCGCCTTCATTATTTAGCAAAGAGAATGCTAAAAAGAAATGGTTTACTGCCGTTAAATCTTAAGATCATTTTCTCCAGAGCTGGAAACTTAACGTTTTCGAGCCATGCTCCGATTTATTCGCTGATTGTGGAGAAAATAGGAAATTCTGCCAGTGTCCAGGATTCGACCCCAGAAGGTTTATTATTTTCCGATGAAACGGAAAGATATCAATTTTCCAAAAGAATTCCATGAATTCTCCATGAAATTTAATTAAAACATGAAATACTAGAGGTGCAACCGTGGGTGTTGAACTAATTACTCTGATACCCACGCTTGAACTTAAAAAAATTCACCAATTTTTAAAAGGCGGCTGCTGTAAGACTTATCCCATTCATATATTTATTTACTTAAAACACTCTAAAATTTCATCCAATCGCAGTTTCCGTGGAGCGGATGAGGATTCGGGTCAGAGTTTATTGCTCATGAATTGTCATGTCACATTCAAGAGGATAAAATGGAGAATAAGAACAAAAAATGGAATGAATGACTATGAACTGTGAGACGAAAAGAAAGGAGTGAATGGGGATAGGAAGTGACTTCCTTGCGCAAAGGCATTCCCACCGAAGTAATTCCACGAGCTAGGTATCTAAACATCTTCTCGGAGACGAGAAAGATGTTGGCGGCGGCGGGCGCCCCCGACTTCACCGCCTGGCTAAGGTCACGCTGTGGTGAGGAGAGGATTGCTTTGAGGAGCCGCTTACAATTTCACCTCTCCATCATCCGAATCGTTACGGTCTACGTTTGTCGGTTGTCTGCCGAATAAAATACGCATTCCAAACGACAAATCAGGTATTCCCGACGGCCGGCCCATCAGGTGTTCCATGCGCTCCACTGAATGGGGCGTTGGGGGTCAGGAGAGGGTGAAGGAGACGGGAGCAGAACGGCTCTGCAGCCGATAATGATGAAAGCCATTTTCCAACTGGCGGGGACGATTGGCTGAGGTTGGTTTCAGCGCCTTTGTGGACAGAAAAAAATGAGAGTTATAAGCGGTTGGCGGCACGTCTTAAGAGGTTGAGTTTACCATTTCTTATGTGAGAGAGTTCACAGGACCTGGAAAAATAAACATCTTAGACGGGATAGCGTATTAAGCGGTAGCGTGTTAAACGGGTCTGAATGTGTTTGAACAATAAAAGATATTTCTCATCACAAGGTGTGGCATGTGATAATCCTT
This sequence comes from Calopteryx splendens, assembly GCA_002093875.1. Taxonomy (NCBI): domain Eukaryota; kingdom Metazoa; phylum Arthropoda; class Insecta; order Odonata; family Calopterygidae; genus Calopteryx; species Calopteryx splendens. The sequence goes on along the minus strand of LYUA01000487.1, from coordinate 297,132 downwards.
TAATGTTATTAAAATAGGCCATTACTTAGTAATTTCCCACACCACAACGTATTAAAGATCGACCATGTTTTCGAGAGATGATGTCACTATCAAAGTACAACACACCAGGAGATAGTAATAGAGAAGGAAGCTATGTGGGGTTATGGCTGCAGGTGGAGCAGGAGTGGGGGAAAAAATATGGCTCCGAAAGGGAGAGCAGGAGTTAAATATTCTGCCTTTTCGGTCAGTGACACATTTCAAAAATTAGCCAGGGAGGGAAACAGAAAGTAACGGGGAATGTTTTAGGAATAATGGCAATTCAAAAATAAGCCATTTGAGAACTACACAATTTCAAAAATTTCCGAAGATAGCAAGATAGATTAATAGTTAGTTTAAATAGCTCACTCTCCTCCCCTATTACCTCTCCCCTGGTGTCGAGAAATAAACATGCATGTTACTACTAATCTGATCGATGAAATATCAGGTTAGTCACAACCTTGTTAACATCTAATCGCGTTGTCTTCAGGTCGTAGTGATCTGCGATTCCCCTTTGAAATTTTTCCACAGTTTGAGATCAATCGGCATACTAATGCAAGAATTATTAATTTGCATTTTGGACACCTAGAAGGGAGGTAGGAAGTAAGCGGGGCTGGGAAATAGTTTATTGTAGTAACCCCCTCTCATAAATTACAAGAGAGTGAAAGGCAGGGAATAATATACAAGCCAGGGAATAATAAGCCAGGCAAGCTGATTGGACCTGGTGAAGGGAAAATCTTAACGTTCACCTCTCTGTGGTACAGAGGGGGAAAAGTTTACTTTATCGGGTGGCTAACGAACTGAGAGACCGAACATCTCCCGGAATAAGGCGTCCACCCACCGCCGATTGCCAACATCCTTTGAAGAGGGTGAATGAGCGTGTGGTAGGAAAGGCCGCCCTCCCGCCATCCCTCGCGGTAAGAAATCACCCCTAAAGAAGGAAGGACCATTGGCTGGCTAATGGCACAGGATGCAGAAGTCAAGGAGAAACCACTGCATTTAAGATGATATCGATATTTCAAGATGAACATGGCGATGATGGCATGCATAGCACGGATTTTTTGCAAATATATCTGGAGTTAAAGCCTCCATTCATTCAAATCTCCGATAGGGGAATGCATCGAGGAGATGCACTATAAGGAAAAAAAGATAACGAGAAAGGACGTGGAATTTACGTATATTATTACAAGGGGGGGAGTTCAAAAATCCCGAGAAAGACATCAAAAAAATCCTGACTATCCTAGGCGTGAGAGTGAGGTAAGATGGAGAGGTAGCGGAGAAATGAAGAGTGGAGAATGTAAACTATATTACTCAGGGGAAAGTATGGAGCAGGAAGGAAAGAGAAGGGGAATGAGGATAAGAAAAGGATAAAAAAATAGGAAAGGGACTGGAGGACAAAGTGATGAAGGCTGAACAAACAGAAGAAGTAAATATGATGATAAGAATGGAAGGGAAAAAGGTGATTAAACAAGTGAGCACGCCAGCCAGTCGGCGATTGGATGAATAGGTGGAGGGGAGAGAGAATAGCAATGTAGAGTAATGCATAGTAGAGTAAAGCATGCATAGTAGAGAGCGGAGAGTGGTATGCAGTTGTAGGGGAAAGCAATGAAGGTAGAACAATGGGTACATTTGCGCTGAGAAAGAAGAAATGAAAAACGGCAAATGTTGACGGACTTCTGCCAAAAAAATGACATCGTCGTAGGTAAGACGGAAAGGTAAGGAAAGGTAAGATAAGGAAAAGGTACACTTGGATAACTATTTTTCATAAAAGATATATGGATAATATACTAAGACAAGAGATGCACAGGAATAACATGAAAAGGGAAAAAGTTACCATGAACATTTATTTGATCAGAGTTACAAATAAATCTACAAAGAATATGGGAAGTAAGAAAAAGAGCGGAAATGAAAGAAGTTAGCTAAATAATACAACCAAAGCTAAAGACATGAAAAGTCTATTTATTGAAAAGTTAAAGATGAAGTGGATCAATAAAGATTGCATCAATAAAAAATGGGAAGCTATAAGGGACAGTCCCAAAGAGGCAGCAAAGGAAATTAACGAACCAAATTTAAGGAAAAAATTAGAAAGGATTAGATAACAGAAGCTTAGAGAATACAGAGGAAAGAAGTACACGGATGAACGTATTCACAGAAGAGGGTATAGAGAGTAACAGGAAGCTAAGTAATAAGCTCCGAAGAGAAACAGATAAGGTCGAAGAGGAACGAGTGCAATGAAATGGAAAAATTTAAAAAGAGATGGCAGATTTGAGTTGATACATAAACGGAAACTCATGGCAACCACTGACGGCTCCTGGAAAAAGTGGTCGTCTAGACAGGTGGCCACCTAAGAGGGGTTGAGACAGCACAGCAGTTGATTTGGTGAAATGTAGGCTTGAAGAACTCTTTTCTACAAAATACATGTACATAATTTTGGATGATATTTTGCATGAAAGACCGAGAGATTATCATTAGAGTGATCAATTAAAACAATTACGTGTTTATTTTAACATATGCACATGTATAATATTAAAAATAAGCTGTTTGCGCGAACCCTGATAATGCATAAATAAGAAGTCAAGAAATTACACGCGTGAAAAGAGTACATTATGAAATGGAATTGGTTAATGTCATTGTCATAGTGTCAGGATTCCACACCTCGTTGGGATTAGTACCAGGGGAGCCTCACATACAAAACCGACCTTGAGGTTGATTACTGATAGATAGTGTCAGAACTATTGCGTTTCTTATCCTCTCCTCCTCACAGGCACTTCTTTTTCACTTTCCTATTCAGAGAGCAGTTAGGTTTCAAAATCCTTTCCTTAGGTTTCAAAATCCTTTCCTTAGGTTTCAAAATTTGTGCTTTCCCACCCTTGTAATTTGCGGAGTGTTTTTGACCAACCGTGTTTAATATATATTTTTGTGCTTATTTTGCCTTAAGGCGTAAAATTTCTGCTTCTCTCATTGATTTGTCGGAAAGGATTGATAGTAAATAAAATTTTAAAAACCTCTACAATCACTGCAGAAACACCGAGCACGTGGATACTACAAAGGTAGAAAAAATACCGACCGAAATACCTCACAAACTTACTGACCACTATTAAAACTTATTAATTATTATAATAATAAACTACTATTAAAACTTATAAAATATTGTACTATTAAAACTATTATACCTTATAAACTTATTGACTAACCTATAGGCTCAGCTTTTTCCCACACTAGCTTACCTCCCTACCCCCCTACCCCCTTCTCGAGATAGTAGTAAACATTCACTATTGAACAAGAGAAGAAATGTGACATTCATGGGCCATGAGCTCCTACTATTCTCCCACAAATTGCTCCTCTCGTATTTCTCGACTTCTGTAAGATCGCCATGCATCATACCCGGCGGTGCTCCGGTAACATTTTTTGCTTTCGTCTGCATTTCCTTTTTCACCCTGCTCAGTCCTAAGCAGAACCTTCCCTCGATCTCATATTTCAAAGATGTCACTCAGGATTTGACCTCATGACGCAGCATAAGTTCTACGGGGATAATTTCGATGGTGTCTAAAGAAAGAATACTTCTGAATGTTGTTTCTTTTCCCGTGAGAACATCCTAAGACTGAACATCTTGAATGATAGTAGCGACCTATCAGAACGGACTAAGTTTTTAGTAAATTTTAGTACTTTAGTAAAGTAAGTAAAGTCTTTTAGATGGTATTTAGTGAGTAGCACACCATGCGTTTGATTTTCTGAAGTCGGAACAATTGTCCCGGATCAGTGTAGGATGCCATGTATAGCCATGGAATGCAGCCATCATTTGGGGTACACACTTCATCTGGTCGCCTATGTCAGGCATCTTTTGTATGAAAGGCAGGCATATTTTGTATGTTTCACTGTGAGTATATGTGTGTATATGTATGAAGACTTAGAACGATCGCTTACCCAACATTCTATCCTCCATCACATTCTTCAACAAACCATTGCCACTCAGCACTCACTGCATCCACTTCTTCTGCATTCTTTGAATTTCTCCCAATAGCCTTCTTTCCTCTCCAACCATTCTCAGAACTTTTTCATTCGTTTTACTTTCCGTCTATTTCACCTTTTCCATCCTTCTCCATACCCACATCTCAAAA
>LYUA01000487.1:268352-284842 GCA_002093875.1 Calopteryx splendens | reverse complement strand
TTTCCTTTCCATCCATTTCACTTTTTCCATCCTTGTCCATACCCTCACTTCAAATGACTTCAACCTATGCATGGCATCTTGCATCAAAGACCAAGACTCCAACAAGACATACAAAACATTCCATATAAACGTTTTTACCAGCTTTACTTTAAATTCCTTCCTAAGGTACTCATCATCAATTCTCTCCTCTTTGAAAAAGTTTCCTTACCTAATGCGATTCTTCTTCCTTCATCAATATTCTTATTACATTACCCACCGTCGTCCGAGACAATATCTAAATTGCTAGACAAAATTTTCTACCTGCTCAAGTTATTGCCCTCCAGTTTTAATACGCAATAAGAATCTATACGGAAAGTTTAAACAACAGTTTCATCTCCGACTCAAAGGTGCTCCGCATCAACATGAACACAGAAGAGTATTTAAATCAAATTTACTGACCACTTCAAGAAACTAACAAATTATTGAACAAAATAAAAAAAACTGACTTCTAATGAATTTACTGACCGATTTCTAACACTGCAGAAACTTTTATGGAATCGAAGGAAACCCAGCGACTTGGCAGTGTGGCTGTCACAGGGTTTTAAGGAACTCGATGAAAATACCAGCCCACCAGAACTTAGTGTGCATTGAGTTAAGATAGAGGCAGAGGAAATCTGGATTCAAAATGGGAGAAGTCCACTTCAGAGGAGAGACAGAACAGGAGTTCCCGAAATGTTTTTCATTGACGCCTTTCATGACCGCATACAAATCGTGAGCCTCACCATTCTTAGAAAACAAGAAAATACGCATAAGAAATAATGAACTACAGAAATATAAGTTTAAGGTAAGTTCAAATAGTGGCAGAACCGCTCATTCGCCGCATTGAATTTTAATTCTTAATTGACGACGCAAATGGAGTGCTCACTTTCCTCCAGCAGCGGGAGGGACACTCAAAATATCTGAGAGGTTCCTAAACAGAAGGGTGGAGGTTTCCCAGCACTATGCCTATGAAGGTGCAAGATGAAAATCCGCCGTTGAAGCGAAGGAAGAAAGAGGGCATTTGGCCCCCTCGTTGGCCGTGAGTTCCAGATTGGGAAGGTACGCATTTATATAAGCGATGGAAATGAGGTACAGCATACGATTGGAAAAATTCATAAATTAGTTTTTTTCTTCACAGACAATTCTCTCGCAGCTTTTCTTACGTTCTCACTCCACTCTCTCGAATTCTTTTCGACAGAATACAATGCGAGGACATTCTAGGATTGCATTATATTCATTTGCCAAAGCAGAAGGACATCAGGTTTCGGTGATCAACCAGCTGCCAAACTGGGCTTAATACCTACTTCGATTTCCACCGCTATGGGAATTGAAAACTGACTCCACGGTGCCCAAAGGCCTTAAAAAACTGTCCTGCTACTGGTTCTCTTCTTCGAACTTTCCTATTGCCCTTTCACTATCCCTCTGTCAAGTTGTTGGGTGTCCTCAAATCCCTAAGAGATAACTCTAAGCACCAGCTTCCTTCCTTGGCTTCACTCACTTTACGTCCTTTCTCTCCCCACCCCCCGCCACACCGAAGTCTTTCAGGATTTCTTCCACCGTCCTTCGAACCCATCCCCATTTGTACATTTTTTCGGCAGAACAAGAACGTGAATGCCATTTAAAAAATTACCACACTAACCCCTCCAAGTAGATATTAAGATAAACATTTTTGAACCATATTATTTTTTAAATAAAACTTTGTCTGGCGAACTTTGGTGGTGTTCCATTTTCAAAAGGATTTTTTTTACACAAACCTATACTCCCATCACAAATTAGGATAAGACACTCACGACACGAGTTTCAATGAATGATCATCATCACCTGATCTTACACCTAAATTTGTGGTGAAAGTAAAAGTTTGTGTGTAACAAATCCTTGTCAAGTTATTATTGCTTCTCTTTACCCACCAGTCGCTGCCTACTTTAGAAAAGATCAATGCACACTTCTGCGTTTCCTAAGCGTAGAAGTCGACCCAACCAAAGCGTCTCCCGGCATCGGCCCCACGGGAGCGTCCGTAATGACATAACGCCATCACGCACATCTGCTAATGGCCACAACCACGGACGCCATCAAGAATCCCGAGCAGGGATCCGGAATGGAGTTTTGAGATTTTTTTGCCGAATTATGCTCACTTTGCCAATGCCTCACCGTACGGCCATTTATTTTCCAAAGAGACATCAGTTATCTTTTTTTTCAGTCGCACTTACGTGATATTTGTGTTAATGTGGGAATGAAGAGGAATGTGGGAAACGCCTCATTTAGAAAATGACTCTATTTCACGGAAATACTGATTTCTAAGTCGAGAGTCGAACAAGGGATGGCAGAGAACGATAGACACGTTCTTGTATCAGCTACTTTCAATGGGATGAAAGCACAATATCGGTTCAATTATGTCGCTTGAGAAAAAAAGCAATCATTATTCAATCGATAATAATCAAGTAATTATAAGGCGTTGAGGGAGCGTTTAGTTGTATAATTGCCTGTGTGCCGTTTTCATGTTGGCGAGTCCCGAAAAATGAAGGATGAGTTGTACAGGGAAAGGGGTTCGAGAATAGAGTGACTCTGGTCAATGTCATGTTCTAATTGTGGAAAGGGTTTCTTGTAGAGAGTTGAAGTGGAAAAGAAAATGCTACTTCAGGCCCATTGGGAAGTACTTAGGTCGGGTCGAGGTATCTTCCATCCAAAAGTAAGAAAGAATTGAATTAATGACGTAATTCCTCAAACGATACAAAGATAAACGTGCATAATTAAAAACCCACGCACGTATAACAAAGAGTAATTATGCATAAAACACTTTTATCTAAAATCACGTCTGACACATTATGCCTGCTTACGCAAAATCAAGCCTGCTCCTCGCATTAGTATCACACTAAGTACAAAATGGTATGTACACTATTTTTAACATTTAAGAAATATCAAAATGATGGCATGCGGTTATCATCCAATGGCGCCGATTTATAAAGGAGCTATTACAGGCAGTTAATGAACTGCAGAGCAGTAAGGAACTTAAAACTAAACATGATGACATTAGAAGACCGGAATTCTGCAGGTAGCACCGGAATGCCTGTATAAACAAAAAATAGCTTCTAAGAGGCGTGAATCACAATGTATTTTTGAATTAAAATATAATAGTACGTTTGACAAATCTTAGGAAATATTTTTTTATCCATGCGATTTAAGTCATGGCAGCTGCACATTCTAGTTTCCCTATCTTTCCAAAACATTATAACTGTTTTAAGCGTATTTACCCTATTAGTATGAAAGTGGCCGGCAAGGTGATTAATGCGGTTAAGTTTCCAAGTGATCAAGCAATAGTCCAACAGTTAAGGGATTGCAATTATTGTTAAGTGCTTTACAGAAGCATGCGAAAATTAAGGGATGGAGACTGACCACAAGAAAACAAAAGTCATGAGATTCTCAAGAAGTAAGACGGCCTCTAATTTAAACATTAAAGTAGGAGGGAATACACTAGTACAGTAGGTGACGCTTTTTACGCATTTGGGCAGTATTCAGGAGAAAAATGAACGTATAAGTTGGGGAATAAGGAGAAAATTAGCACGGGCGAAAGGAGCATTTGAAAAAGAAGACAATTGATAACCGGCACACTAAACTAAGAAGTAAGGAAAATATTAATAAAGACTTAAATATGAAGCGTACCGGGGTATGGATCCGAATTCTGGTCTTTAAGACTAATGCATAATCGTAGATTAGAGGCATTAGGGATGTGGGTATGGAGAAAGTAATTTTGACGGAGAGGAAGACTAACCACGACCTCTTTCATATGGTGGGAGAAGAGAGGAAATTGCTAGGTGAAATCCGAAGGAGGCAGAAAAAATGGGTGGAGGAAATATTGACAGGCAGTGGGATGTTGAAGGTTGTAATAGAAGGAAGAATGCAGGATAAGCGAGGAAGAGGAGGGAGGAGGATAGGTTTTTAAAAGGGATGACGGCAGGTCGAGGATATGAAGACGAAAAAAAGGTACGGCAAGCATGATGAGGTTCAAACGAAACGTACACATATGTGTAGGTACATGATTGCTTTAAGGACTGTCCAAAACCTACCTTTAATAGAGAGATTACCTTTGATGATGACCCTTACTTTATAAATCATTGCGTAAGGCTTTAATCCACCATCGGAAGCTTCCTACGCTAGTGAACAGCGGTGTTCTTTTCCTATCCTAACTCCACATATTACCGCCTCAAAATTTTAGGAATCAAGGCCGAGTTTCATATCGCACATCCATACGCAGATTATATAACCATTAATTGGCACCCTAATGCAGCAGATTGTGTAAGATATCCGGCTTCCACTCAGAGGAGTACAAAATTGATGCAAAAGATCATCAATCACAGTAAACAACCCGAAGGTCGGTTTGGTAGGTGAGGTTTGAGGTCACCCAGTACTTAGCCGAACGCCATGTGAAATTCACACATCAAGGTAATAAGGGTGGCCAGTTCCTTTCCCTGTGCCGGCTGTGATTTCCCAGGATGACATGGTACCCGAAAAATAGTGCACAGCTTGGGTGAAGCTGAGGGTTTAAAGAGTCATCACCGGGAATCGAACCCCAGTCCTCCGATGAGCAGTCCAACGCTCTAACCAGTGGACTACCACGTCCCTGATGTAAAAGATAAGTTCAATTATTAAATAATTGCTTTTTTTGAAGCAAAATTTTTAGTGGAATATTTTTAAATTTTGGCATGCGCTAAAAATATGGTTGAGTATAAATTCTTTCTGAATTTTTATGGCGAACCCACAGTCTATACAGACTGACATTTAGTCATGATAAAATAGCTTTTTTATGAACTCGGAAACTATGCGATGATACACTTCTAAGCCCCATATGAGAATCCCTACATTAAACACCTAAACTTCCAATATTACAGTAAACCACCAATTTCACGTAAATTTAACTATATTTAATCTCACATTTAGCAAACAATAAAGAGAGTTTCATCATATTTATGACAATGGGGAAACTCACCTCAGATGCCAATATAAATGTATGCATTTTTAAATGAAATCTGAATGGTATTTTTGTTTCAGGGTGAGCGTCGGTGAAAAACAAATTGGCTGAACGTGTTCCACGTGTTTCGCTTTCATCTTGTACAGAATTTAAGAATGACTGCTAATTTGATCGAAACAATACGGACGGGATAATAGGACGAAACGGTGAGCAGAAATCTACTGGGACCATGTCTCATTTAACAGGTCTTAGAAGGGTCCTCGATAGCGAAGGTCCGAATCTGGAACCTCGCTTTGCTCGGTACCTCAATGCCAGCCGAATAAACGTCGCGGCAGGGAACCCAGATGAAATGGCCAAAATCACAACTTAATAAACTTTAAACTTTGTTGACAAAATATCATCTTCATCGAATCCGTAATCTTGAGACATTTCCGAGCGTCTTTTGATCGACGTTCTCCGATAAAAAAGTTTTTATTTTATAAAAATAAGGCGTTTGTAATCTGTATAAAAAGAGTGTGATTTCCGCCGTGTGGAAGACTTTGCTCGCCTGTTTCCTTCAATCTGGACTGCCCTTGAACGTTGGGAATTCATTGAATTCCCAACGGATCCATTTCACCTTTTCCTGAAAAGTAATTGAAATGCATCTGTTCCCCATTTTCAATCACTCCAACAGATTTCCATCGCAGAGCCTACTAATAGAGACGTGCTGCCGATTGCACAAGTCACCGGATTTTCTGCGAAGGAATTATCAGCTGATTCAATTTCTAGACCCTGCACCGCGAACCTTCGCAGTGCACATGCTTCTCCGTTTGCCCAATTATTTCTCACTTGGCCTTTAGCATTGCGTTGCCCCGTGTGCATACTTTTAATCCCAGTTCGGCTTCACGAAGTACACAGTAATCAACCCGTAGACTGGTTTGATACGTGAAGGTAAAGCTCCCGTCGTATTTTGGAGTGGAGTATTTTTTGGCATTTTGGAGTATTTTGGAGTATTCCAGTTCCTCTCTCTGTGTCATTTGCGATTACCTACGAAGATCCGGAACCCGATAAATACCACAGCTTGGGTGAAGCTAGGGGTGGGTCACCAGGATTCGAAGTCGGTCCTCCAGTCTATAGCCAATGGGCTACCTCGCTGACTCGGTTTTCCTAAGGTAGGTTAACAGATAATAGGAAAAAATAAGAAATCGTTTCAGGCTAAACTTTAAGGAATTCTGTCATCATGAATGATAAGGAAAATGCAATGCACACAAATATTAGTATTAGCACGACCAGGTTTCGCCGCAGTGCAGCATCATCAGGTGGTGATGCTGCACTGCGGCGATGCTGCACTGCTACGAAACCTGGTAGTGCTAATACAAATATTTTCGTGGAATTGCAATTTTTTTCCTTATCTTTCATCATCAGGAAAAAATAAGGTAATGTTTGCGACTTCCATCCCAGCACAAACTATAATCAACATTCTTGAAAATCATTAATCACCGAGAACGTTTCGGACACATTGAATGTAATATCACCTACGAGAATTGCACGTTTGCAACTAAGCCCGTATAGTTAGAGAATATTTGGCGGCTATAGATAGATTCCGAAAGAGTCTCACACCTTCCACACATACGCGTCCCTCCTTCCAATGGGGCCCTCATTCTGAATTTCCACTAGAGATGATTGATTAAATCACAAAAGAAGTACAACCACACAATGAGATAATTTCCAGCATTTTATAGCGAAATACCCGTAATTGATTCGGCGAAATGTTTTTACTCTCTGGACTTAAAGTACGTACATTTTGGATCCCATTAGTCTGGCTTAGTTGGAAAATAAATTTATTTTTTTCCTTTCGATTTATAGTTTCTATTCCAATGCCTTTTGAGAGTTATTCTACAGATAAAAATAGGGGCAATAAAGCAATATTATTTTGTCAGGCATAACAATTCATTGCTTTGATCCCAGAGAGGAGAGAGTATAGGGAACACTTATTTAACACAGGGTACTCGTACGTTGAGAACTATGGCGTCATGACAAAAAAATATAGCAGATACCACAAGTTACGTGTTACAAGAAGATATGAACTTGACTTCGGAGAGCGTGTCACCAATGTGCCTTTCCAGATTTAAGCCGTCCCACACAAATCTCCCCGTTGATGGTCACCTTCGATGACCAAAATGTCGATATTGGAGTATAATATATTATCTTATAATATTATTGTAAGGGAATATTATTCCCTTATAATAACATTCCCTGTGGCTTCGGAGATTACACCCACTTGTAATTCTTATAGCCAGCAAGAACACCTCATTATTACAAGTTACGTGGTCTAAACCACGTAAATTGTGGTATCTTATACGTACTTACTTTTTTGTTTTATAGCCAACATTCTCAGCCATATGCCCTAGCTATTGGAAGGGCAAATCACAATATCCATTCAAAGGACTACAATCGCTGGTCCTGAATAACTGTTATTTAATTTACCCTCACAAATTTTGCACATGTTAAAAACTTCCTATAGTCTCGATTAATATAATCGTCTTAGGGCTTACCAATAATCGGAATAAATAAACATCTAACAACCATGGGACTCCGTTACTTCACTTATTTCATTCACTTACCTGCTTCAATTTCCATGAACACAAATATTTATTTAATGCGTATAATTACTCATGATACGATAAAATTATTTATAATCACTTAAATAATAGTACATTTAGAATAAATAGGTGGGTCATTGAAAGTAGGGGTAATTTACACTAAGTAGGTACCATTTACCTGTTCTGTGTAAACCCAGGTTAAGGTAGGAAAATAATTTTAAGTTTAATTCTGACATTTTCGCAAGTCATTTTTGAAGTTACCACAAACATTCAACGTGAAATAAAAAATGTATATGAATGCGGATACTGTTATTTTTTCACGCACCCAAAGAGTCAAATATTACATTTAGCTCACTAAAAATATAATTTTGTTTTGCATGACGTTCGTTATTCTCTACATAGACTTTCATTAAAAAAGGTCAGATTTAGTAAGATGATGAAAAGATACATCTCTCGATTACCTTGATATAGATATTAGATATATAATTTAATAATAAAAATGTTTTCGTGTACAAATTTCTGCCAACATTGCATCGTCTCTATGTATAAAAAATAACCTTACCGGTTAGTCAGTTGTTCTATGATGGGAAATTAAAGTGAAAAAAATTACGGGCGGACTATTCTAATATGATGAACTTTCCCATGCAAAATAATAATTTTAGTCCAGTCATAAATATGCTGTGATATTATCTACACATCGCTAATTTTGAAAGTATTATACTGTCAGCTTAACGTGAAAACCCAAGGCTTGAAAGCACACGAATGGATTTAACTATCGTGTGTAATACATGCTATGCAATCCGTCAATTTCAACTCAAATAGGTGGCATCAGCTCAGTTCGAAAGCTTCACAAATATGCTTTCAACAAACCAAAACAGAACTTTCGTGCTTGATTTTTTCCGATGATGCTAAAATCGGCCAGTCATGGAGAAACCATAAGGCCTTTGAAGGTTTTATAAGACCTTTCCCATCGCTCATCTACCATTCTATCTCCACTCCCTTCAGTGGCATTACTATTAAATAGATAAGGCACTGCAGGAATCCATTACTTAAGATTGTTCTTAAGCAAAATAGAGAGAATATTTCTTCTCTTGAGAATTTATTTTCTACTGCAGTGTGCATGACTAAAATCCATTAAGAAATGCCCTTCACGAGCTTTGATCGAAATTTCCTATTTAAGTTAGTTAATTATCTCACAAATAGCTGTCAACTTAGAGGAAAAGGGAACTAAAGATAGTTCCCATTTTAACATTTTCAACACCATGGCTCAAGCCTAGTCACCGCTAACTTACGTTCAAAATCCAACTGGAACTCTTAAAAAATTTCGCTGATGTGAGACGGTTTGATCAGTCCATATCTCCTTCACATCATATAAAAATTGACACAAAAATGTTCCTAGTATGATGCACAACGCATAGACATGAACTGGTGAGATAACCAGCCTATGGCAGTTCCGGAATTTATGCTGCTCCGACGACCAGCTTATATTAGAAGTATGCATATATTTATTTATATTTAGAAATCAAATTACTACTGTCACTCCTCAGATTTTGCCAAAGGCATTCCACCACCCCCTTTGGACAAAGTTGGCGCTTTTTAGCCTGATGGGGTTTCAATAGGGAAGGAGGGTGCCATTAGCCAAGTGACGCCTTGGCGTGGCGGCAAAACTTGAGCGGTGTGCGGTATTTCTTCTGCCGACCTTCGGTCCTGACCACGAGGGATTTGTACACCTGACCAAGCTCACCTCTGGCTCATTAGGCCCGCTGCCTCACCGCTTTCCACTTTATTGGACTGGGGGTCGCAGCTCGCTTTACACTAAAGTCATTCAGGTTTCGTAACGGTGAACCACGGTACTTCCTATTTGATTACCGGAGCCCTCACCCACCCTTTCTCTTTCCCTGTTTATAAGCGCGAGCTTGACATCAGGGCGGAGATATTCCGGGTGTGCAAGAGTTCTCCTAAACTCTTGAATCAGGTGTCACTCCTCAGCATGACCATGATTGAGTCGAATCCGCGGTTTTTGTAGGCGACAAATACTACTTCATGTCTGACTTAAAAACCCCGCCAACTTCTACGGATGACTTCACAGATTTATTTCCGAGGATTTCTATCCTCTGGTTCAGCACGCCAAATTTAACACTAATTTTTTTCGTAAATACGTCCACTGTCTATCTTTTCTTCAGCATTAGCACCCATTATGAAGGAGGTAAAACAAATAAAATGTCCGACGATACTAATAAAATAAAAAGTAAACTTAGCGAATATCCGACAATTCTTAGACATTTTGCAAGATCCGACGTGCAAATTGTTTCACGCGTCAAAGCATTATGCTGGCCGTGGAGGGCAGACCACGCCATGGCAATTTCATGGGAGGGCCTGACATCGGCCAATGCGTTCGATGGTGTGATAAGCACGCCATTCCATTGCCCCACGCCAAGGTCCAGGAATACTTTGTCACTTTAGGAGGATGTGGCGATATCATATCATTCATTTGATCTATACTCACTTCAATGACCCTAAAGATAAAACATTTCGTAAAATAGTCATTTTAAATACATGAACTATTACACTAACCACTGGCCAAAGTAATAACGCTCCTGAATGGTAAACCTTCTGACCGCTTGTTCGAAACTCAATTGAAACTCTACGGCTTAAACGTCGGCGTTACCGGTGAAATATGAAGTTTTATAACATTGATTAAACAAACTAGTTCTTTAAACTAATTATCAGCCTAAAGATTTCAATGAGGATACTAGTAAAAGTCCTGAAATCGTGTAAAATCGATGAGAACGATCGATCACCCGTGCCGTAAACTTGTGATACAATGCGATGACTGAAATAAGGGAATTCATTCTCCACTCATATCGCACAAAACGGTGTGGATTTGAAAAACTCGGCAAAAAAAGACACGAAGAGATGTAGTAGAATATACTATTCTATACGAAACTTGAGACAACACAGCAATATATTTAAATACAGTTGAACTTAGTCAATAAAAGATATAATTTTATACTTTCAGGCGTAACCTTGTGGAATTTTGCCATTTTGCACAAGGAAAGAAACACATTATGTAAAATCCATCAAAAATTTTTAATTCACCGGCCCACCTTCCACCAAAATACCTATAGGAAGGTGAATTAAAAATCTGCTATGGATTTTAGAAAGCGTGTATTTCCTTGTTTGAGATAATAACACATAAAATTTATCCTTGTTCTTCATTATTGGAATCAACAAAAATAAGGAATATTTACCAGTTACTGCCCAGGAGATTACACCATACGCAGCCATTATTACGCGTGAACACCTGATGGAATTTAATTGCGAAAGAATTAATATAATTCTAAAAACAGTGCATTTTATGCTGCTCGCATTTTTTTTATTTTGACCTCACAACCTCACCATTTAATTGTACTCGATACTCGGTTCGAGAATATTCAATGATAAAAAATAACAGCATCCATTATCAATGGTTATTGATTTATCCATACCAATTTTCTATCCCTTATTTCATGTTCCAAGGCGTATTTTTGCTATCAGTTTCCTTAATAGGTAATCTGATCTCATCATTCATTTTTTCGAAAGATACTCATTCTTTTTCATTCCTTATCA
The DNA here is from genome assembly GCA_002093875.1 of Calopteryx splendens. Lineage (NCBI taxonomy): Eukaryota > Metazoa > Arthropoda > Insecta > Odonata > Calopterygidae > Calopteryx > Calopteryx splendens. The sequence continues at coordinate 273,670 of LYUA01000487.1, read as the reverse complement.
CGCGCTATCTTTATATCAACTCTATTATGACTGAAGGTCAAAATAAATAAAATTCTGACGAACTTAATCATTTTATCAATGACCTCAAAATTCAACAGTTTAAAGTGCTCGGTGTACTTTTCTCAGAGAACTTATTACTTCAGATAAATACAGAAATACAATGGAGTCGCATCGAGGAGTCTAGGTTAATGAACAGAAAATCCACCGTTAATACATGAATAACGAAATTAATAACTAAAGAAGGAGAAAGCAATTGTTTATCGCTGATGGCCTTACTTAATGTCAGAAACGCATTTAGCATATCCAGGGTCATTTCAGCACAACCTCTTTTTAGGGCATAGTAATCAGTCTGTAAGAGCATACCCCGAACAAAGCCCTGGGATTCATACACTGAGTCCCGGTTTTGTAATGATTCGTTAAATCCAATCGTTAGTTGACGTGGGAAATTACCGACAGATCCAATTTCGTAAACAATTCAGAATGCTATTGGTTTAACATCAACGTGGTAATCGTAGTAACTCCATCTTTACAGTGCCTTGTACATAAAAGGCTGGTTTGGACTTAACTGGCTTATTAGTAAAACTGATTTTTGGCTTTAACTGGAGATTGAATTTTCAGTTTAATGAGGCAAAATCGGGCCTTAGAGTATGGCGGGGCGGGAAGGGGTTCCTTTTCTAGTGCCACCTGCTGTTTCCCGCAAAGTTTTGGTACCACGAAACCGTACCACTTGGATTTAGTAGGGTAGCCCAAAGCCATTTGCACAACTCCATCTAAAATCGGGATTTGAACACAGGACCCTCAGGTCATTCACCGAGCACTCTAGCTACTAGGCCATCACGCCGAATTTCTTAAGAGTGTTTAATTACTCTCAATGTGGCACCATCAGTTCAGTATATTTCCCTCTTAAACGAGGCTTCTCCGATTACTTTATAACACAATGGAACACTGTGCTGCATATTTCAACAACATGGTCAAATACAGCATAAGGTTTCGACGCAAAGAACTTAAATTACCGGAGCACCAATAAATACTCACTCAAATCTTCAAATCTAACTGGGCATTAAACTCCCTCATCCAGCAAGAAACACGTCATGATGCTCTTTGTGAGCGCGAATGCTTGGAAAAAAATCCTTTCGACTAATTGAATGTATTTCCATAAGCATTAAAAATTTGCTTGATGAAAATACATGGGAGAAAAACCACCATAGATACCATAAATATATTATTTATGCACATAACATTTGAGCAGTAAGTCGATTTTATCTCTTTTGATATGAAGCTACAGTCAGACCTAAAATATAATGGAATTACTCAAACGAAATCGGTCTACCGGCTCCATCTTCTAGGCTATATAGTATTCGTTTTCTTCCTGAATCCAAATACAATAGTATCATTTACCAGATTTCTTGGCTAAAAACGAGACACAAAGGGTAATTACAAAATATTGAAAAAATGTTATTCCTGAGATAAATTTATTAAATATTTGTTTAGAAAAACTAACATCTTCAACCTATACTCATGAAGGAATTTAATGTTTATTTTTTATCAGATAATACTGTCCATTGAACAAATATGAAATTAAATAAGAGAGAGACGCCCAGAACAAAAATCCTCTCTCCAGCACACAAGTGGTAGGTAAACGTAAAGGTAAAAAAAGGTAATTCGATGAACTGTACCGCGGGTTGCCTATATATTATCTTTTTTACGCAACTATTTGGTCAAAGAGTATTAGTGAGTTTAGGCTGATTTCAACAAGCAAATAAACTCTGAGTGAGAACGAACGACCTATGTGCATTGCTTTCCATCAGCCACCTTCATCAATTCTAAATTATGTACGTACCGTCTACGCCATGGTTTTATTTATAAGCACAAACTGTAATGCGTAATTGCACTGACACTCTATTGTGTAAAAAATAGAGGGAATCGCTCAGGTATAATTAATTTTGTTCATCATTTTTCAGTGTCCACCAGCGTGTAATTCAAAATTTTTACGTGCCTTCGGCGAATTAACGTCTACACAAAAGGTTAGAAGTTTACATATCTTTGTGAAAATATCTGAGACATTATGAGAGTTCAGCTCGTAGAGCAATTGCATTTTACAGTAAGTTAGCTTTTTCCAAGTATTACAGACATATCACCTAATATTTTACACAAACATATATGTTGAAACTCAAAAACCCCTGGATCCCATTACGTCATTTAATTGAACACCTTCGTGGCTGGGATGCATCTGTTATTAGGTAAAAGCCAGAAACCAGTGATTTGGAATACATTTTCTACACCATTAAAATATGCATCAATCAATGGACCTAGAATAACTTCCACTATGTCGGATATGAAACCTGCAACTATAACTGATCCAAGGTGAACTTCAGCAGATAGTGCCGAAACAAGAGTTAGTTAATTGAACATATTCCATTGCTGAATTGAGGTTCATTCGAGGGACCTCAACAAAAACCGATAATTTTCAGCCTTGAATATTCTTTACGATGAAGCACAGGGTCAAGGTACAAAGGATGTATTTTTGCTCGATAATTTATTAAATCTCTCCCAAATCCGAATGAACTGATCTGATTTTAGATGCTATAGCAATCCAAAGAAGACATTATTCTCAGTATCCTTGGAGGCTTTTTTTTAACGTGGCAGATATGGCCAAGTAGGTCAATGTTGGGTCACGATGACAATGTTCCCATTTCATTTAAAATATTTGACGGATTGGGTCCCATTTTTCGTAATTGGTTGGGAAAGAATGGAGGAAAGGTCGTGCGACGATCTTCCAAGCTGCGAGCGTGGGTCGAAACCCGAAGGCTTCTGAGCGTGCTTGAAACTTCTATTTTTAGGCTGCATAACTTTTATATTTGTGACCGATGTTCTATCACATGAAAGTAAATGATGCCGTGTAGCCAATTCCAGGGCGATGATGCATTTCAGCCCCATGCCCTCCGAGCGCTCGAACGCCCTATTCCCTCAGGGGAATCAGACTGAAGCGGACTGTGTCCACCGCATGCCATACACAGATAGATTATAGAACACTGCCATATTTTTTGCCTTACTATAGTTTATGCTCTGGCTCTGACTGAATAACAAAGGACAGCAAAGAGTCTGTAAAATTGACTATAAACCGTTCAACTCCCTTTACGCTGGTGCCAGTATGTGTGAAAGGTTTGATCAGAGAAAAAAATTTAACACTCGCCCTACGAACATATGAACATGAATCTCTTGATTCCCGATGCTCTGACATAAATTCTGAGGGTTATAGCATCCGGCTTGAATCCAGGATGATGGTGTTTAAATCACTAACAATTAGAGTGGATGAGTTTTAGATACACATCTTCGTGATTCTTCGTGATGGCTGGGGTGACGTACGCTTTGGACTTCGTGGATCTTAGGACCAATTCGATAACTAGGAAACCCGGCTAAGAAACTACACGCAAGTCTAGATCCCTCATTATAAGTTTGAACGAGTTTTTCACTCTATAGATGAATGTTTTTTTTACGTAAAAGTGAATGTTAAATGGAACCTATTTTATGCATTTAATTAATACATATTAAATAAGGACTATGTCGGATTTTAAAGCATCATCAAAACCCAGAAGTTCGACTGTCTGCATTACGTTCTTGTATTTAAATAATTAAGATAACCATTATAGCGTAGTTATCCTCCCCACCATACTAGGTGAAAATGAAGGTGATTATAAATCACCTTCATCAGCACCTCATTCGCTGAAAAGTAACTAGATTCAGATTTATACGCTGGAATATCTAGTGATGTGACATCAATTTTATTATTTCAGAACCAGAAAAATCAGCCACGAACCACTAACTTTAAACCTGAACATATTCTGTCGTATCACATAGAACTCGGAACGAGCTTTTTTTCCATGATTCGGTAATCAATGTCGAGTGGGAGACGAGGCCGAAAACCGCATTTACTATGACTCTCAAACAGCGTTCGGTATTAGGGGTAAAACGACAACCCAAACGTGTGACATAGCTTCAGCCATTCCGCAAGTAAATATCTCCAAATCAAGCCGTTTAATTCTTATAGTAAAAATAAGTGCGCATGCAAGTAAAATTTTCAGTTTAAAAAAACGTAATAATTAGTTAATTGAAATCCATTAAAATTGATAAAAGCACGTTAAGGAAGAGACTCAAAGCTCCAATAAGTATAGTGACAATGAAAAATGAAGAGTAATAATCAACAAGAAGTTAGGCAATGAACGACCCAGCTAATAACGGAAGAGAAAAAACATGCTAGTGAAAGCTATTTATGTGACTGTGACGCTGTAAGCACTGCTGCTTTCTCCTTCGACTATACAGAGGTGCCTTTCACATTACTGTCCACTGAAACGTCAGGTTTATAATAGGTCCGAAAAAAACCTGTTGCCGCAAGAAACACAAGCAGGGACTATAAACTTCAAGATTGGACAGGTAGAAAAAACATCGCATTCGCGGAATACTAGTTTTTAAAGTAACTGCTCCCTGTCACGTCCTCTTTTTTTCTTGCTTACATTTACCTACTTTGTTCTCTCCATAACAGAACCAATTGCAATGGCATGTTTATATCTGCCAACTCGAGGTAACCATAGCCAGTCAAGCTCCAAATACTCAATTGCATTCACAACATACGGATTTTTTGGAATGAATGTCAAAGCGGTGGTCTTTCGAAAATATTCGGCACAAGCTATGATACGAAAAGAAACCCTGTTTGTTACCCTGGCAAGAGTATAGGGGAATGTTTTATGCACAAATAGCATCACATACGGCTAAAGATCAATATTATACACAAGCACAAAACTATCAACACGGCCTATGGTATGCACAGCGCATCCGTCATGTACGTCAGCGCATGTACGTCAGCGTACATACGATGTTGTTAGCAATGGATGCCAGTCGACCAATGGTATGGAAATTAATTTATCACGGCTAATTCAACAGACGATATTCCCTTGACTCTCTCCGATTTTTCTCGATATCGCTGCTCGGGTCATCATCATCCACCTCAAACGAGGCATTCTACAACCATTTTATGGATAATATATTTTTTCCCGATTTACGCGAGTAGGAGGGCATAAACATGAGCAGGTAGAAAATTTAGCTACGAGGACAAGGCGATGGGTAAAGCACAAAAAAATGTGGGAACAGCTCAAAGAAAGGATAGAGACACCTGCAAATGAAATAATAGGAATGGTAAATGGAAGAAAAGTGGGAAAATCTTCAATTTGGAGGGCATGAACTTGATCTGGTAGATCATTTTTGCTATTTAGGAAGTACAAAGATGATCAGAGTAACTTTTAGCGAATGATCGCTGATGCATT
>LYUA01000487.1:227164-242966 GCA_002093875.1 Calopteryx splendens | reverse complement strand
GTGATTGTATCCTTGGCATCTTTTGCACTGTGGTATCAATTTTGAAGTTTTTCGGAGAAGTTCTATTTTAACTCCCATTTTAAGTATGTATTTTATGTTGTAAACACGTTCTGCTTCCTCGTCTTGATGAAATAGAGCACAGGCACGAGAAATATGAGAAACCAAGACGAGTAAAGTACTCATGGAGCAAAAAGAGATTAGGAGAAGAGCAAAGAGAGCTAAAATACAATGAAGGATACTCGTATTAGAGGATAGCTCTAAGGTCAGCCGGTCAAGGAATACTTATTACAAATAGAGATACGATAGAAAGAACTCCACGGGAAATGAAGACGAAAAAGGTAGATGGATCAGATAATATGCCTGCTAAGTTACTCAAGGAGTAAGGAAAAAGATGGTTTGAGAGGTTCATTCGCAGCAGTTTTGCTGAAGGTGTTTTGCCAGAACCCTACATTAAGATCGACACCAGAACCCCAGAAAGAGAACGATAAAAAAAAGTTTAGAACAGTTTCTAGCAGTATGTGATCAGTAAGTGAAGTTTAATCTCGTTCTGAGCATAGGAAGGGCTAAGAAACATCGGCATTAGGTTGGAGAAGAGGGCAAACGATTACTAAGGTGAAGTTCAGTTAGCGTTTTAGAAGCGGAGAAAGTTAGTGCTACGCGTGAGAGCGTAGCAGTAACTATGAAATTAATAAAAATGAAAATATTTTTCAATCCATGCGGTTTCGTATAAATTTTCGATTAAGAGGCAGGTTTCGACGGACAAAATTAGGCAAAGTGAATACGAGTATTTCAGAATATTGGATTTAACTGGAGTGACGGATGTTTTATTTGAGACCAGCAAGACTTATGCTGCTTTTCACAGTAGAGGATGGAAAATGGAGATGCGAAGTAGTGTTTAGACGGACTGCCCATGTTTTTTACAATACTCACCAAGAAAATGGTAAGAGAGGCATGGGGAGGGCTGAGAATAAGAATAGAAATAGGCTGGGAACACATGAAAATTAATATATTTATGCGAATGATCAAGTTTAAGCTATCCAGTCAGCCGAATGATTGGTATCATAATTGACCGCATCATTTCAGAATCAGTGTAAAAGTAAGGACTTATAAAGAATGTAAAAGTATGGAATGATGATTTATCTTAAGAAAACAAAATAATAAGATTCTAGATAAATATAAATGCTAAGCTAATCATCAACGTAGGAGCGAATGCATTTGAAAAAATGAAACAAACTACAACTACTTGGTGAAAATTTGAAAGTAAAACGGGTAGAGACGAGTTTAAGAGAAAAAATACATTAGCTAAGGAAACAAAAAGAGAAGAGAGTTGATGACGAGAACTCTAAGCAAAATGTAATAAAAAAGAATTGTTAGATATGGAAGGAGAAGAAAAGGGAAATTGGAAAAAAGTAGATGGAGGGGATATTAAGAGGTAATAGGATGTCACCACTCCCTTCATGGGATTTCATGAAGGCCATGACAGAAGGGAGAATGTTGGGTAGTGTTGAAGAGGGAGGGAAGCATGGGAAAATTAGACGCACAAATTGTGTGTGGAAGAGTACTGAGAGACAGAAACACTTAAGTGTTCGAATTAAGATATTTAGGATTTGAGATTCTTTAAAGGTGTCAATTCTTTGGATGATTATTACGTAACGTAATAGTTTACGGAGCCCATCCTAAAGCCACCACTGATCGGTCGGCAAAGTATTGCAATAACTTTCGTTATGCGACTCCAAAAGTCTCCAAGGCGAAAACTAAAATGGTGAATGTCTCCAGTCCATCAACCAAATCTACGCATAAATCTCTAATTTATCTTACGAAGGTTTTCCTCTTGTTACTGATACTTTTAAAATTCGAGAAACGTCGATTTATTCATGCAAAATAAAATAAATTTTACTTTACACCTCAGTTACCGTGTGCCTGTTACAGATGTCTAAATCCAACTAACGTACGTACTATTAGGAACTCGCAGCTACAGTAAGGAATGTAAAGGAAGAGAAAGAATGAAAATAAATTTTAAATTGATGAAAATCGCTACGTGAATCAGCTGTGCAGACATCGATCCTAATTTATCCACACGGAACGAAATCTATGCTCGGCATATGACAAGAACGAAGACGTATGTGACTATAGAGTTCGTAGCACTTAATACCTTAATTTTATTTAACGTTCGTTTGCATAAAAATGATTGCAAAGTGAAATTGATTGATAATACCAATTTAAAAATTGCATTAATGGAAAGCGAACCTCACACCACTCAAACAATTCCATCGTCTGCATCCCAAGAGTCCATGGGTCGAGAATATTGGTATGGAATGATAAAAAAATACTTTTACGAAAGACTAAATGAGATTGAATTCTGCACCCGATACGCAAAGCGATTCACCACGCTCAGGCGGAAGAGCACAGTGTTACCTCTCAATAATGCAGTCGATAAACGAAGGACTAAATTGATGTGCTTCTCGATTTAAAAAAATATTATTCACTTTAACGTGAATTTGAAGATGAGCCCTATCTAAAAGAACATGGGACGGCATGCATCCCTTATCCTTTATATCACGTAACAGTCTGAACTTTTATCGCGAACTGAGTCTGAGTTGATTCATCCAGTTAAAACATTTGCCATTTGTGACGTTAATTTGAGCGGAAAAAACAAAGATACACAGACACAAAGCGGAAACTGGCACAAAAGCGGACACAGATATTTAAATGGACTAATGCTGACCATACACCAATTCGAAGATAACCAGCCCCCTTTAACCACCGTGACTAATATTAGACGCACCGTGGAAATGCTCTGACTATTCGATATGACACAGAAATTTAGGTTTTTCATTACTTCCACCTTATTTAGTCTCATCATAACTGATTTCATCTCTTCAGTATGATTTTAGAGATGTTAGTTCCTTTAGAAAATAACCCTTATAGTACTCCGAACGATAAACAAGGAACATCTGCCTGAATTGCAGCGTCAGTCATCTCCATTCATTTACGTAGCATCATTGGTCCTCCATGACTATTTCTTGAGAGCGGGTGCCCCCATACCCGTCCCGATCCCGGCTGGTTGTTGCTCAAGGCGTCCGTCCCCAAAATAAAGACGCCGAGACAAAGGGATAAGGAAAGGTCCCCCACTCCCGCCGACAATCCGGAATAGGAACCCGACACCTTGGCTCGGATTTCACGGCCATTCAACCCCTGGCTACTCTGCTGCTCGTGGAGTGAGCCGCAAGAGATAAAATAAGCTATTAGTCACGGGATCATGTGATCCGCAATTCAAAATGAAGTTGTTAATAGATGGGGGTGAAACACAATGGAAATAATATCACAATATCGGATTTTTTTAATACATTGAATATTATTTCACAGATATATTCATATATCGAGCGATCGAAAGGCATTACTTAATTCTGGAGCGAAGCGGCGCTCTACTCGCGCTTATCAGCCGACGCTGTCGAAGGTTACGCCAAGATAAGAAAATCTTCGTAATGTTGACAAAGGAAGATAAGGAAAATTTGCGTACCGCAAATCTCAAAGGAGCGATGATATGCAAATGGCGATATCGGTATTCGCTATTTTTAGACCATAAGCAACGTCAAGTGGCGCATTAAATATACGGGATATGGACAAAACAAAATGCTAGAGCGGTCTCTGTCCTTGAAAACTGTCCCAGAGCACATGCTATACGCGCCGATGAATTCGTAAATGAGACTTTAGCCTTGTAGTACGTATGATAAAAATTTAGACGATTCTTGTCGCCCTGGTTAACAAGTACATACATCAGCACTGTAAGAGGACTCTCTCTCTCTCTCTCTCTCTCTCTCTCTCTCTCTCTCTCTCTCTCTNNCTCGCTCTCTCTCTCTCTCTCTCTCTCTCTCTCTCTCTCTCTCTCTCTCTCGTGGGCCCAATTAGTCAGCGCCGCAAGTGGGAGTGGGTAAGTGGAAGTACAGAGGGATGATAGGCAACGTGACTCTCTGAGTTACTTTAGCATGCTGACCGTTTTGCTGGGACAATTTGCCTCCGTTTCGATCGTCGTCCCTCGAAAAGCAGAGGATGCTAATTTTTCACTCCTTCGTGCCTGACGTCACTTCTCGATATCCCACCCAGTAATCATTTTGAGGATCAATGATATCGATTTTATAAGGTAATTTCCAGCCCAAAAAGAGGCGGCGTAATTTCCTATTACGGTCTGGTTTCTGAGAAAATCTCTCTGAGGATTGTGGAGAGCCATAAATAATTCCAGCTCCAATCGTGAATTATAGGCAGCAAAATTGTCGAATTTTCGTTTCGAATGAACTCTTTCCCTTGAGATGGAAGCAATCCTTAGCTGAAAAATATGAATCACTGCATGGGTGTTCGGTTCTACGCTCATTAGCAGGCTGAGAATGAGAAAGAGAACAGGGACTATTCAGGTTATTTTCTGATCCAAAAGGCTGAGGTCATCACCCACCAGAATGTCAAATTACACCAAAAAACAGCAATTATCACAGAAGGAACTCCAAACCACGAACTGTCAAGAGAGAGTTATCTTTGGATAATATTTAGGGACAGCGTGGATTGAGGGTGAGCAGGAGGAAAGAGAAACAAAAGTGACTTGTTTAAGTTTTAAATGCCTAGGGAAAATAAAGGGGATTCATACACTTCACGCCGTTCCGTTTCGGGGCAGGTAAAGTCAAGCCCCATTTCAGGAAGAACACTTTTCTCTACCGCCGCTACATTTCTGCAGCGTCTTCGTCCATGCAACGTATTATTTACAATACACTCATGATAAATTCGAATAAAATTATGCGGAAATTATACAGGGAAATCTTTTTGTTGATTTCATTTCCGAAACAGAGAGACATTTGAGACATGCGGGTAGGATACAGATTTGTTCATACGCTCAAGATACTACCAAAAAGTAGTAATATTTGCAAGGAGAATAAGGCTGGAGTTGCAATGCTGCATGATCCGCAAAAAACATTAGGCCATAGTAACACTTCCATAGTATTCTAAACTTTCTGGATAAATTGACGAATAATTCTCACGCTATGGACCACCTTCAACGTGTTCCGTTGAAAATCCATGAATATTAAAGTTAAGGCAAATAGTATTTACACTTAATAATATTCATTTAGAACTTACTTACTTTGGGATGATTAATGGTCAGAATTTCCAATATAAGCCTTCACGAGCAACAATTCCTTCGCGAATCTCTTAAACGCGAAGAAATTGTTCAGCAGAAATCACGAGCGATAACTTTCACATTTAGGAGTTCATAAAATATTACAAAAATAAATATCAATAAACATTTTAAAAAACTCGATAGTATTTCATTTGCACTGAAAGGTAGAAAATGCATTTTACTTCATCAGCGAAAAACACTTTCGTGCACACATAACTAAAGATAAAAGCATGGGCGCTTTGATGAAATGTTGATGGAAAATTTCAGAACATCTTAAATCGTTGTACGCCAATGACGGCTTATAATTTCAGATGTTATTATTGGTCAAGGCAACGAGTGAAAAGCACCGTAGCTTTTATTTTTGGTCGCGAATTTGCACGAAAATATTCTGGCTACTGAAGAAATATTTATTTTCCACATTTTCGCGCATTTTGAAATAAAAGTGTGGTTTTAAAAAGTTTTCGAATGCACTTTTATTTCTCACTTTTTAAGTCTCACTCGCCCTTCAATCCATCGCTCAAGAACGCATGCCACCTCACGACATGTCCACTAACTGTAACGCAGAACTCCCACAATTACGTCTTTGTAGAAATTCGGGGCAAGGGATCCACTCAAACTTGAACTCCGCTCACTAAGGCCTTTCTATAGAGGCCGATATTGCTAGATACTAAAAAAGTAGATAGTTACTAACTACTAAAAATAGTAGTTAGTAGATAGATGAACGTCTTCACTCGGACGAAATTGAGACCATAAGGCTCCTTCTTCCATTTCTAGGGCTACCTGACAAATCCGGGAGAGTGTAGGGTTCCCCGGAGGGGCGGAGTAAGTCAACACACATTTGGAAGAATACATCGAGAAGTGTGCGAAGTTTCAATTCGATCGGGCAATGGGTAGTGTGTCAAAAATCGATTTAAAATTTTTAAATGCAATAAAACGAAACCAAACACCTGAATGTATGTAAAAAAAGAGAACCTTTGAGATAAGTTCAGCGTGAAAAAGAATATATGTCATTGCCGAGGCATATCCTTATGAAGCTTCTTTTTTCGCGAACACCCATTACAAAGTTAAGCAAATCACGATGATTCAAGCAGACATGAGTGAACTATTTATTGTGAATGTGAATGATTCACGACTGAAAGACTAATTTGTTCGTCAAGGCCACTTTATTCTTTTCGGTATTTGTTCTTAGCCGCCAAATGTCGCTTCACATATTTGTCATGCAACGCATATCGCACGGCAGCACTATTGCTCATTAATATGGAATGAAAACAAACGTAGATAGTTGGTGAGTTTAACCTCAGTGTTGACATCATTCTACATGGAAAAGCAAGAAAAGGGATGCTACGCCTTTGAGTGACAGGGGTCCGCCGCCATGCTACAGGGCTCGTATGCCACCAGTTCGCTTAAGAGGAGCAATCGGAAAAAATTACTTTCTTTGTGGAACGCTCACCTTCATACTTTGCACAATGCAACTTTTAATATGCGTTTGCATTAGAGTATTTTCAAGGGCTAGTCTGTTATCCGCGAACCGTTTTGATCATAATTTACGGGCACCAAATTTCAATCAATAATAGTTCTTGGCTTCCACATCCCTGCTTAAGTAAAGATAAAACATAGCATTGACATTCAAACAGGACGTTGTCACAAAAAAACCTGTTTTGCAGATATCTTTTGGGAGTTTAGGTACCCAAAGGAGCAATTTTGCTCCACCAAGTGGAGGCTAATGTGTCATTTTTTCAGCCCCTCGGAAACCTGCGTCCAGAGGGCTGTCCCTAAATTACGTAAGGGCTTGGGGGAGGGGGGGAGGGTTGTGTGACATTTCGCCACTGCTTCTGCCCAACGCTCATCCCGGGCCGATTTTTTGACAAGTGAACGACAGCTCGCAGCCGGAAAACTCAAACCTATGCCAATGAGAGATTGCGTAAGCAACATAATCTTGAATGCCATCACTTCAGTGATTCGAACGCGTCACACACAGTTTTGGAAGTCCAACACGACCGAGATATAAAAAGGTGTGCATGTTTAAGGCATTCAGAGTCAAGCGATATTCCCGGATTGCTTCCGTCATTCCATTTCATTCACCAACTCTTGTTCATTTCCATGCACGCCTCTCACATTCCAAGTTCCAAAAGTATCGCCATGTAAGTTTCTTGACTGAGCAATCTCTACAATCTCCGTCACCCATCATGGATTCGGTCGTTCGAGGCTTTTCGTGGACATTACCCTTATGAAAGTATTACCTTAATGGCCAACATACCTTTGCCCCCACCCCACCTCTGAGAGGTACATGCAATGCAATGACACACCAGGTCGCATATCTCTAAATTTATCTTATTTATTTACGCATAGGTAGCAAAGGAGAATAATAAAAATTGAAGATTTTTGCTCTGAAGTCCGATGGCTACGCGATAGGATGGTTGGCCGATCGAACTTTCTAAAAAAAAGGTGAAACACTAAATTTCACATATTCACCCACGCCACTGATCATTCACGGGAATAAGATCAGTCATAAGAAATATAAGACAGAAAATAAGACAAAGTCGCAAGTCACTTGGCTAATGGACTAGGCTTGAGAACTTCTCTTCTATCGACTATCAAATTACTGCTATAAATACCAACGAAGCAATTCATTATTTCAGTAAAACTAACAATAAGACTTATTAAATCAAACTTTGAGGTTAAGGCCCTTCTTATTTTACGCCTTACTCCACACAAAAAATGGCGTTTAAATCTGCCCAGCAACGTACGTTGTTCTTGAAAGTACTACTAAGGTGTTACTAATAAGGTTATTTAACTTCTATTTGTATCCAGACTAATGCAGGCGACATTTACTGGTGCATTTCCAATACCACAACACATTCCACAATCACCACACAGACTCACAGTATTGCAGTACTTACCCAATGTAATAAATTTCGGTTTCAGGTATTCCAACGCCTTGAGTATGGCACCGAAGTAAGAAATCATTAGAAATATGTCAGATTCAATCCGCGATCTTTTGGTTGCCAGGCCAACACAAACTCATAAACAAGTTAATCGTTAAAAGTTAATGAGAAATAGTTTAATCTCATTTCACCGCCATCCGTACTCGTCAGTATATATTTTGCCATTGGGTTTTGTTAGGTAATTAATATGATGTTATTGCTCAACTCGAATAAACTAGTCATGAAGAATTCGTGGTGCCATAATGTACGGAATAATACAATTACTTACACCATTTTTCGGCAGATTATTTTGGCATCTGATTTTTAATTAGGAAATTAATAATTTTATAAGACACCAAGTAACGACCATGCTTCTAAAAAAATCACTCAATGATACACCTTTTGGGGAAATATACCGGGTAGCAAAATTGCTACCTAAAATTAAAATGAACAAACCGATAACTTCCGAAAAATCTATTTAAGATATTTTCGCTATTAAATGAATAATTTAAGCCTCCGTCTTATCGTAAAAATCAAATCAAACGCCTAATATATTACATCGCTTATCTCTCATTTCATCATTTTTCGTGGGGATTCAATGTCATTCTAATTGGTAACATTGACCGTGAACCGATATGACCTTAGTCGTCGCTCTCAAAATACGGAAAAAGCAAGGAAAAGAGGGATATTCTATTAATTAAGATATAACCTGATTAGAACATAAGCAGATACTGTAGTTTCTTTATGAACAAAATTTGAAATTAACATAAAATGAAGGCAAAATTGTTTCCCTTCTCTACGGCACCGAAAAGTGTTATTGTCGGTGGTGGGCTATATTCCAAAAGTATCATTAATAATAAAGTTCAAAGTTTTTCTATTATCGTAGGGCGGTAACCAGATCAGATAATGTCCAGATGGTAGTTATCGAGGATGGTTAAAAAGACGAAAACAATGTGAAAAATGTATAATGCCGCATGTGATATTATCCGCTGAAACATATTTTAGCACAAAATCAAATCAAATACCCTCTTGAAGATGTCATAACTGAAAAAATGGAGAATACGAATGAAGAAGGGTTTGCGGATAATATCATTTGAGGATGCTAATATGAGTAAATTCCAATAAATGCACTTTTTCAGAAAATATCCCGGTTCCGCAGAGTTTCTTGAAATCCTAAAGGCTCTAAATGGCATTTTTACGAAAAGAATGTGAATCACTACAGTGAGTCCGATGGTATGAAAGCACATTTAAACACATTTACTACTTTGTGCACAACATTACGAAAGTTTATATATTTTTGTCACCTTTCACAACTAAGCAAGATAATTTTAAAGAGCTTATGTATCTCAAAATTACTAGTACCTAGCCTCATATTAGGATAAAAAGTTGCTACGCCACAGCATAATTATAACTTTGATAACTTTGACATTTCTTCAAGATATTTCACAAAGTAAACGTAGTTTTTCGCTGTTAAAGGTATTGAAAATAATGCATTTATCCAAATCGCAAGAAGTTAAGAACTCATCCTACTCGACATTCTAATACCGAATATCTAGCTAGCTAGAATTCTAGTGTTTGACTCGTCAAACACTAGAAGCAAACTATGCTTGTGAGTCGCATACTGGGTAAGGAGAGCCGCCATCGAAGGATTGGGCAATGCTTATCCTAAAGCTTAATTTATCTGATGACTATTCTGACGATCTGATCAAATATATTTCCCTTAATTCCACCTAGAAATCGGACAAAATTTTCCACCAGCTAAACTAGACTAAACTTCGAACAACGAAGGATGAGGATATCAAGAGATGAGCAGAATCAAGAGAGACTCTGAATCAAACCAATACTTGGTATTTCAAGTGATAGTGATAGGTTTTAACATCGAATGAGAAGGAGAAAATTAGAGCTTTTTTAATAACTGAAAGTGATTCCAAGGAAGCTCTATTATAAATTCTTGTATAATTCTTTTTATATGCTCTACCAATAAACTCGTGCTTTTTATACACCTCCACCAAATTGG
Organism: Calopteryx splendens; assembly: GCA_002093875.1. Lineage (NCBI taxonomy): Eukaryota > Metazoa > Arthropoda > Insecta > Odonata > Calopterygidae > Calopteryx > Calopteryx splendens. The sequence continues at coordinate 232,864 of LYUA01000487.1, read as the reverse complement.
ATAGTTATTAACTTTCTCGTAATTTAGAGTAGATGGCCGAATGGTCCAGTGACGTGCTCGCCGGTTAATCCGAATGCCATATGTTCAATCCCTCCGTTGGCCGTGGACGTTGCCTTGTCATTCGATGGATTCATTCAATTTAAGGTGTGAAACCGTAACTGTATCCGCCTTTGAACTTGAAAAAACACTAATTACTACTACTCTCATTAGTACTATTAGTTTCCCTGTTAATTAACAAAGGTTTTGGTAGTAGCTAGAAAAGATGAATTAATACCAGTAGCAAGACGTTGGTTTGAAGACACTTGCGCCGATGAAGACAAAGGAGATCTTATGCAGCAATTAGGAATAAGGAGAATGGACAGGCTTTCGGCGTTGGTGGTAGTTCGCGGCATCTACGCAATATCTCGCAAGCCGCCGCAAGGGCGTGTGGCAGGAGGTGTCAGGACGCCATGGTCCACGCTTTTAAGTCCAATATGGCGGACTGTAGTCAGTACTTTATGACAAAACCATTATCATTCAACAAAAATTAATGAATATTTTCGTGGTGAGACAAATATGTTTTGGGACACAAAAATTATTGCTAATATTCGTTCATACTCCTAAGTCGTCAGTGAGTCATGGAATAAGGGCACACAAGTCATTGAAGATCTCTCGAGTGTGATCGCAATAGGGATGAAAAATGATTGCAAAGCCTTATACGAGAATTTATAATAGTTTTCTTGGAATCACTTTCAGTTATTAAATAAGCTCTCATTTACTCCTCATTCGGTGTTAAAGCCTATTACCATCACCTGACAGTCCTATATATGGTTTGATTCACACTGGATTTGAGATGAAGGGATTCTGCCCACGAGTTGATGGAGAAAAGAGAAAGAGACGTTCACTGGGGTGAACCACCCGGCATATGGAATTCTCGTCTTAAAAACAATCCGTTTAGTTTGGATTCGACGTGATGCTAAAACGGTGAAAGAGGGTTTCACAGTGAATAAAATATTCTCCTCTTGTTTGTTGGGCTTGAGCATTTCTAACGACACTGCTCCCGGCAGGGTGCAATTGTCTCCGCGCATTGCGTGATGCCCATTCGCCCATTTGGGAGGGAGCACGGCCGCTGAAGGCACGCGAAGGAATCCCACGCAGATAACCCTCAAAGGTGAATAATTCTCGGGCAAATCGCTTCCATGGTTTGATACTACTAAAGAAAAGATGCTGTCACCACGGACGCCAAAATGGCCGTTGGAAAGGAAACGCGGGGAGGGGAGGTGGAAAGTGCCAAAAGGGAATTTTTGAAGTGGTCTTTTTCGTGAGTCAATACTTTTTTGACCTCTCGCACTTGAACTCACCGCCTGAAAACCTGGAAAAACCTTATTCATTTCTGGTCGCCCATTGAATTCCTTTAATGGTTAGAGAAATGTCACCAAGCTAGAAGAAGTATGCATAAGATAATAAGTTGATGGCCCGTCCCTGCGTCATAACACATGATTATGTATTTTTTGAAAAAATTTCGTCCGAAACAAATCCTGAATAAAAAGATCCCGTAATGACCTCAAATGTTGTCGCTTTGGACGCGAGGTCAAATGAGGCTTTCCAATCTCTCCACGACTAATCGAAGTGCAGTTACTGGAATCGATAGGTCGTCCACAAGGGATTTTAGTTTTGTAGTCGCTCATTTGTTATTCCTAATCACAAGATTTCCATCTACCCTCCGTGACTTCCCATCCCCCCACGGCCGACGCCTGGAACACCTCACGCGATTCTTCCCCGCCACCCACCCGCGAGCCGGCCGTCTCCTAGGTAACCACCTCCCCACCTCCTCGCTGGGCAACCCCTCTTGACCGGCCACGAGTAGATTTCAGCTCAATTCGCCAGTCTGGCGCGAGCGTCCGCAATCGCTTGTCCAAATGCCGTCAGGCCTCTGCGACTTACGGGCGATGGCCCAGAAGCTAGCCCTGCTCCTCTCCCTCTGCTCCGTCGCCTCCTCCGCCGTCGTGTCCCTCAAGAACCAAGGGTACATCACACCCTCCACCACCACCGAGATCCCCTGGACGGAGAGATGGCAGTGGTCTCAACGGCTCCAGCTGACCAAGCCGAAGGAGACGCCATCGCCGAGTTCCATCTCATGGTTTCTCGCGGAGGAAGGTATAACGTTCGGGGTCGTCATGCCCGCCGACGCAGAGTACGCGCAGCTGACCTTTACCAACCCGCACCCTGAAGAAAGAAACCTCATCGACGTGGTAGTGCTATGGACAAATGGAACCGACTACTTTGCCAAGGTAACTTTTGACGCTGGCCTCAGATTAAGAACCTCGGTACCAGTGAGACACGGTGCTCAAATCAAGGATACGTGTTCAACAATGTCCGTGGATCTTGCGCGTGCGGCATAAATTAGAATGAATTTATCTGATAAACAATCAACCTCTTTTGTTTGAGGCAAAGCCATAGATATTTCATTCGAGTTGAGACAGAAGCTTTACATTGCAGGCTTCCTGTATTATAACGAACGTATTTTACCAATTTAATTTTGTTACCAGAGAATCGATTCGCATAAGTATAATGCCTATCAGGTAATGTTCTCACTATTTAAGTCTTGATCCGTCAAAAAAAATCTTTAAGAAAAATCGTATTTTGTGGAGGGTTTTCACGCAATGATCCTTTCAATACAGTTGAAAACTATAGCGCAGGAGCAATGTTATTTCTCCCGCATAACCGCCGTTGAACGCCGAGGTTAGACAGAACTCTTGCTACAAATGCATTTCTCCTTACCACATTACGGGTAGCTCTTTGATCATGAAACACAAAGTCACTCGGTTGCAATGCGAATGGGGAGGCGACCGAATGCTGCGCCGCGAAGGGTAATTTGTGCCTCTAAGGGTACGATTGTTCTGGGGAGAGACCATAGCCATTGGCCTACCCTAAATGAAAAGTCGTTAGTGACCCACGATTTGAAAGTCCATCTTGAAGTGCTGTGGGTGCTTGAGTGATCTTCATGCGGTGCGTAAGCATGCGTAAAAAATATTACGGAAAAAGTTGTCTCCGCTTGGACGCGAACTCGAGTCCTCAAAGTCAAAAACTAGTGCACTGAGCATCTCACAAGCCCAATCCCTTAAATCGGATACCTTATCGAATTTTTAGCAGAAATTAATTGTCTACATGATATTTGTAAGCATCTTTATGGCGCACCTACGGCAAGTAACAGCTGCGTACTGACCCATCGATAAAAATGGCACCGGTGCAAGTATGCTCACTGCTTTTGATAAAGTTATCACAAATCACTCCATAATGAAAAAGATATATGCTCCAAAAACGAATGAGAAAAATTAATTCCATTCCTTAGTATTATATGTCTTCTTTTAATAGGTGTTCAATCCCAATCCCGAAGCGGAAATGCGTCGTCAACTTTTCTTGTTCTTTTAACGATATAGACGAATCTTTTTCATGAATTATATTAACATTTATTGTAAAATAAGGCAAAAATTATTCACTTAATTTAATTTCCTTAGCTTAAATTTAGCGTAACCAGGTAGTCATTTTAGTGATAAAAATCCACTGCAAGTGGCACCTACGACAGTAGAAGCGGACATTCCCAGATTTTCGTACGCACATGTGTCCAAGAGCAAGTAAACCCAGGGACATAGGCCAGTCCAGACCATTAGAATAGACGAAAGGAGGCAAAAATGGCGTTTAAATTATTTAAAACACACTAGTAAGTCAAATATAGGATCAATTTACAGGTTTAGAGTTTATTTTACATGTGGTAAATTATTCCAAAAGAAGGCGAATTCTTCAGAAGGGTAAAACACAGAAAATTTTACACACGAATTGTATCCTCTTCTTACAGACAGAACATTGGACTGCTAAGAAAAGAGGTATGATTCAGTGTTGTCATGCATGGTAAAAGCTCGGGAATTGAAATTAATTCTGGGTTTTTTCTGTGGAAATTCTAAAATGAACTTCAAGGTTTGAATTTAGTTATAGACAGAAATATTTAGTTTCTCACAAACATAGTTTCAAAGTTCATCACTGTTTTGATGAAGCTAAAATATAATTCATTAGCTTTAATGCTTTAAAAAATCCAATTGCATATCGAGGTGGAAAATGAAAATAAATAATATACATATGCTTAATATTTGGAAATCTTTTTTAAATTAACGCGAAAGAATATATATTAAAACACTGAAAAATTCGTCGATGAATTGAAGCAGATTAAGTCCAGAGCAATAAATCTAGCATTAAGATATTCAAGCTGCTGATTCAATGTACCTGCAAATAAGAAAACATGCCATCCATCATGCGAGATATATTTGTTGAAAATAATACGGAAAAGAGAGATCAGCTATTAGATATGAGAAATAGAATTCATTCAACAAAAGGGAAACAAAGGTGAATCCAAAAAAGTAAAGGGAATGCGTTAGAAGTGTATGGTAACAAAATTAGACTTGCACATACACAAGCATGAGAAGGGACTGTACCAAGGTATGCCAGAGAGTGGAATTGAAAAATCACTACTGGAAGTAAAGGCAAGCAAAACAGCTACAGAGGATAATCCTCCAATATCAAGACTCAATCTATACCAAATTTAGGGAAAATGAGATGAGTGTTGTTTTAAAACACAGTACTTACTAGGAAGAAGTTAGGCCAGAATACTTCGATGAGACCCTTTTAATAGCACCCCAAAAAAAGAATAAAGTGGTGAATTGTGAGAATTACAAAAACGTAAATCTAACTATAAATACAGAAAAATTATGTAGCTTTAATAATCCCCAAGCAAAGGATGGAGAATGAGACAAAAGTATATAATGACATTTTTTTAAATCCGTGCCACAGGGTATGGGCCTAAAAATGGAACGAAATACGTGGCACCAAAGGATATATGAGAACACTAACAGAAAGCAATGCAAACTTTTTTTTTTCGAGAATTTTGAGACTAGCCGTGGCATATATTTTCATTAACTAAATAATATAGTCACGAATTGTAGATGGTTTATTTCGTTCTTAAATTAAATATGCCGTTTTGTCGAAAGTTAGCTCAACTTCAAATCCTTTTTATTGCCTTAGAGTGTAACAAACAAGATTTCCCGTATTTTTTTCGTTCTTCCCCTTATCTGTTACCTAGATTCCGAATTACAAGCGGCTAAACATTTCAGCGCTTAATCCTTTCGCTACCCATGGTCATTACGTGTCAAGTCGCTTCAACCTAATCGCCGCGGTGCGTAACATGTCGTCCTGAGGCATTTGAGGGAACCTTCACCGACTCTCGGATGACGTAGGAACTATTAGAGGAGTGGGCGGCAACTTTTGGGTATTTTCATCTTCGTTTTACGAGTAGACGGATGACCACAGAAGAAGAAGTTCTGGTAAAAATTATATTTTTGAATCTATCCACTGAATCCATGAATAAATTTGAGATTTCGCGTCAGAGTTAACGACCCCATTGTGGCCGCATGACGCTATATCACATATCTACTGCAGCCTCCGTCATCGACATAAACGAATTCTGAGGAAAATTAATTGTTTTCAGTGAATTCTTTTCTAGGTGATTCCGTCCATGACTAATTTCCCTCTCTAAGTATAGATTTTTATGACCCCATGTCTTCAGAGAGAAGGGAAAATTGAAGGTAAAGCCCCGCGAGGAAAACCACGGGACAAGTATATAAGACAAATAAAGAAGGACGTAAAACAGAAAAGCTGTCAGGGAGTGAGGGA
>LYUA01000487.1:163121-175377 GCA_002093875.1 Calopteryx splendens | reverse complement strand
GGACCTTGATTTTCTGAAACCATGTTGAGCTGTAGATAGTAAATTGTGAGTGAGTGTGTGTAAATTGTGAGAGAGTGTGAGTGAGTAAATTGTAAATGTTTTTATGGCATTTCATTTTATTGCATTATGTCACATGTGATTGATTTTCCTGGTAAAGTAGACACCAATTAAAAATTTGGAAGCAAACATTTATACTAGTTTTGTCCCTACTTGTGCCTAGTGGGTATTTCTGACTTGTAGATTAAATGGATTTATATTTAACCTTTGGTGGGCCCTGTGGGTTATGTACAGCTCAGGAGATATGGGATATATTCATGAATATATATTAATTAAATTAAGAATGTCTCTAATGATGTAATGTAATCATTTTCAGCTGTAACTGACCGCTCAGGTTTAGACGTGCTCTACACAGATAAGAAAGGCCACACAGATGCTGGTTCAATCCTTGTTGGTCATCGAACACATCCTTATATGGTATTGCCCCCAATGAAGACTGATTTTGTTGTTAGAGGCTGGTGTACATTTGAAAAAGATGAGGTATGAATCTATTTTATTTAGTCTACCTGGTAGAAAACTAACAGAAATGTCAACCATTCATGTTGAATTTCCCATTGGTTTTCTTTGTAAAATCACAATTTGAATGGCTTGCAACAGAGTTTTATTTTATATTCTGTTTTTTATATTTAAGGTCAGTGTAATTAAAAATATACAGTTACATATGTACACCATTATGCCACTTTTATAAATAACCAGTTCCTTAAGTTATCCTTGCATGAAATCATAGGTTGTAAGCAGGGTTTAAAAGTGATGTAGGCACAAACTGTTAGGGGTTCCATTATCAGGGCCAGGTTGGTGTAACTGACTTGCATACCAGATCAGCAAGACCACTCAAATGAATTTTTCATGTTGAATTTCCACACATAAGTTCTATTGGTATCTATTTTTGTTAAAAAATTAAAATTCTGAAGAATTGTGACAGCGGGTGATGAGCCTTTATTTTAGAATGGTTTTCCAAGTCATTTTCACTGAAAAGATAAGTTTTGCAATGCTTAGAGAGAAAGTATTTCAAAAATGCCAACAATATGTGGCAGTTACATCGGTCCTAGGTACTGTGCCCGTTTCATTAGATGGGGGCATCAAGACCCCAGATATTTCAAGGTACATAATGTACCTTGTGTGTGTAGTGAGGAGGCAAAGTAAAGGGATAAGTACAATATAGTGTAAGAATTGAACTAATCAAATTAGAAACAAAACCTTCTGACGTATCCATATGATATCATGTCAAATGAGGAGGATGATGATTTAGAAGCTGTGTATGTTCTAATTGATGATGCAATAAAACTATTCAACAGAGTACAAAATATTATTATTATAGGAGATTGAAAATTAGCATCAGGGAAGGCAGTGTGAATCGGATAGAAGGGGAGTATGACCTACGAAGGAATGAGAGAGGAAATAGATTGGGTTGGTACCTAGGGCAAGATAACTGGTACATAGGTTCCAGTACTAAGGACAATAATCTTAGGTATTTCTCATTATTCAGGCATTGGTAAGAAGAAAAGTTGGTAACTACCCCTTATATTTATTGTATGATGGAGGTTCCAAAGAAAGCGACAGCAACCAAATCTGCACATTACAGAACCATAATTTGTCTCCCATGCAGCAAAGATACTAACAAGAATCATCCAAAGGTGATTGGGTGGAAAGGGTGAAGTGATACTCATGGATGACCAGTATGATTTCAAAGAGATTCGACTCACTTTGTCCTTCAACTCACAAAAAGGGGTAAGAGGCAGAATAAAGCAGACAAAAACATTGCCTTCAACTCAAAAGGGAAGCTATTAACTTGCACCAGAATTTACTTGAGCATGTTAAAGAGGTTAATGACTACTTATGTATGAAGCCCTGCCCTGTTTTGGAGTGAAACATGGACAATTGAGGCTGAAGAGAAAAGAAAATTGGAAGCTTTCAAAACCAAGTGTTAGGTAGGGATAAGCTGGACAGGCAGTGATAAATGAAGAGGTACATATTTGTTAGGGAGAGTGAAAAAAAATATTTTGACCACCTCTGGACAATTCCATCTAAAACCCAAGTAGTTCAATTTTCTGGTTACTAGAACTTCATGGGGACCCAAATGGAAGCACAGAGTGATGAACTATCCTTCTGCAATAAATGTGTTAATTTAAAAAAAACCAAAAGACTTACTTTTTGGGGAACTATATCCTCACATATCAAAACCAACCTTCAAGTTGATTAGGTACTGTGGGTTGGATACTCAAATGGTATGACCCCTTTACCATCCTACATTTGCTCTCTACATTTTGAGAAACTCAAGTCATCGAAACCATTCAATTTGTTCTTAAGGAAAAATTTGTGTACAATTCAAAGGTAGAGGATTTGAATCAAGTAAGTTATTTAAATGTAAAGCTTTATTATATAAATTAAAGCTTTATTATATAAATTAAAGCTTTATTTACCTAAGAATTCAACTTTCATGAGAATTATTTTTCTGTTTCAGATAATGGGTGAAAAGGGTATGAAAATTTTCTCAATAATGCCCATGACAAACCAAGCTGGGAGGAAAGTCGTCCTGCGACATTTCAGAGAAGGACATGAAATGAAACCTATTTTTAAGGTAGCATTTTCCACTTGCATTAATTATCTCATAGTTTAAATGGATTACTTTTCCATTTTTTATGTTAAATATATACATTAAAATCTGATCTATATGTAACCATGATGAGTTGCAAAAATGTACCTATAAGACATGTGAATGTGTCATATGAACATCCCAGAAGTAACAACTAGATATAAATAGCTACAAAACCTGTTTTAGTTTTTCTTAAAAACACAAGAAAAAACTCCACATAAAATGGCATATGTTTGGCAAATTAGAGAATAATATTCCTTCCCTCCTTACTGATGAGTTTTGTATTTGGTTTTTTTAATTTTGTACGCCAATTCATGCATAGTATAGCCTCACTCACGATCATATGAAGTCATTTAAGTTATGTGCATTATTGCTATCCATAACTTAGGTTTATTTTCGACTCATTTAACTTATTGTCTGTAGTGTAAAAATGAACTTGAAGTATTTGTATGTCTTCCTAAATTCTAAATTGAGACCAATGAAAAACTGCACATTAAGGACAATTATGTATAATAATAATCTTTATCGGTCCCAGGGCTTTACAAAATAAAATATAGGACAAGTCAGATAACAAACTGCTATCAGCTGTTCAGTGTTCTGAAGATTCCTCCAGAAACTCATCCACACTATAATAGCATTTTTGTACCACAAAATTATAGAGATATTTCTTAAATGTACCCCTTGAAGAGGCATATTTTATACCTGGTGGCAGATAGTTGAAAATTTTAATGGACACAAGAAAGGGACTCTTATTATATATAGCCGTAGAGTGGCAGAACATACATGCATCAACACTCTGTTGAGTATTATGCCCATGCACTTGAGTATTGGTGGTTTGTTGTTTCATTATACTTAATGTACATACATAAATAATAAATATACAGACAAAGTAAAGTTAGAATTTTCAAATGTTTAAAATACTGTTTGTATAGCTTATAGGTTATGTATAACTCAAATTCCACTGTATTATTATCTATAAATAAAGTCCTCATTTTGCTCATTTACCTTTTTCACAATCCTCAGAATAGTTGAAGTATTCCATCACATAAGAAAGTGTTGGACCCAGGACTACATTTCCTACTGTTTTTAATGAAACTTTCAGTATTTGTTTAGAATGGTCCCAGGTAAATTGTAAGCTACCTATGTCTCAGAAATCTTTTGAGAGAGGGAATAAACTCTTTGAGAGGCGAAAAAATGTTTCTCAAGGAGTTTATTTCCTTTTGGAAAAGTTAAAAGCAAATGAACAGTGGATGAGATTTTATTGCATAGTGGTTGAATAAATTCATAAATACTTTTTCACTACAGTGAGAAATATTTAAATTTTTGTTAAAATATGTACCTACAGGAATTTTGTTAATTTTAGGATGAAGGATTCAACTATAAACTACAAAGGCATCGGAAGCTACCTCGTGATGTCATAATAATGGCTGGAGACACAATTGTGCTTGAATGTCATTACAACACCATGAACAGAGACTTCTTGACCTATGTAAGAATAATATGATTATAGTACAGACTTTCTTCAACCTGATTGTTTTAATGTAATATAATAACTTTAGTTATCTCATATGTAACATTTTTTGGTATCGAAATGTAATGTTATTCATTTGTATTTAAGTACATATTTATGTAGTGGAATGGATTGTTGTGTCCTTCATTTTATATTGAATCACTTCAAAAAGGAATTTTGACTTTTACTTATGTTGGGCAAAACCAGCCATTTGATGAGTCTTATTTTATTCCAAGAGGGTAAGATCTTACAGAGTTCTTGGCTACACATGAAGATTCTTGTCTTTCCATTCTCATAATTCATCCCACTGTCTCCTAATGAGACATTAAGCAATGAACTTTTCATGTTTCTTTTATGCTGCTTTTTTGAAGGGAGGAATGATGAACAACAATGAGGTTTGTGTTGCACAGCTCTTAACTACGCCACCTTCCAATTTAATGTCCTGTATGAGTAGGCCATCAAGGAGGTCATTCCTACAAGCAATTCACTTGAAGAAAATTATGGGCTTAGAAGATCATACACAAGGAGTTCATCAATTGATAGAAGTAAAAGAGGACAGGGATTTGGAGTGAGTGACAACAGCACTATTTTCATTTTTTATAAAATTATTTAGTTGTGGCTCTGGAGAATAAAAAATGCATTAATATAATAACATACTCCTTATGTATGAAAATATCCACCATGGGATGAGTATAATGCTTGCCAAGTTAATCTTTTGGGTAAATATCAATTGGGTTAATCAGGAGGCTGCAGGTTTGATTCTTGCATTTTGGAATCATCCCTAAGAAAAGGAGTAACAATTTAATCATGAATTGTTAGAATTCTGCGGAGTATTTTGCACTACCACTTGCATCACATAGAAAGATGAAATTATTCACCTAAAATGTGTAGCTACACTGAATATTAGTGTACATGATTTAAGTGCATACATATTTGTGAATGAAAGTATATACCTAACAAATGTGTACATAAGCTCAGTTGGTTGTAATGTCTCCTGCATTTACAGAGAAGAGTCTGCTGTACCAGCAACAATGTCTACAAATATGTCAATGGCCACCACGAGAAATCAAGACGCCATGACAAAAGATTCTGGCATGGCTATGGATACAACTCATCCCACAGAGGCCACAAAAAGGTGTGTTGTGTGTCAAAAAGGATGATTGCATGTGATAAGTGTGATGATGAGTTATTACTTACCGGAATGTATGCATGTGGGATTAAATTAATGGTGCAAACATTTTATCTGCTTTGAATTCAAGTCTTGGCCCAAAATGGGAGATGTGCTGAGGTTTTGTTTGAGAAATGACATTTATAGTACCTATTTTCAGCCTCTGTAGGCTGCTGTGAGTGGTAATCAGCATTGTATAAATTTTGTACACACACCTTTTTATTAAGTTTTAGGCCCTTTATTCATTCACGCTAAGGGAATACAATTTATTATCATTGTTTCTTTGAGTCTCAATTTCATAAAATAAGAATGAGTAGTGATAGTTACATTGTCACCAATAGGATTCAAGGGGTATAAGGGCCAAGGAGAAAACAGTTTAAGGAGCCCCTTCTATAAAAAAAAGTTGCAATACATAGACTTTGTTATATAAGTATTACTTCCCATCCTGAAAAGGGGAAAAGCAACAGTATGTGAGGACTATTGTATACCATAAGTATGGGTTTAAAAAATGCATAGGTACACATGATGTAAAAGTAATACCTAAGAGCGTGAACAAATAGAAAGAAATAGAGAATACACACAGGATGTATTTGTTTGATTTGTCGATTTTGAGAAGGTGACTGATAGAGTAAATTGGGCAAGACAACTGAATATATGGCAAAAGTATTGCAAAAGACAAGTGTATGCTGGAGGGATAGGTGACTTGTCTGAAACCTGAACATGTCTCAGACTTCACAGGTAAGGGTGTGGATTTAGAATCAGGGTGGGTAGTGATAGGCAGGGGGGTAAGACAGTGATGCCCAATATCGTCTATGCTTTTTACATATGTGGAAATGGTAAGAGAAGTATGGTGATGACTGGAGGTTGGAATGAAAGTATGTGGGGAACTCATGTCAGTTAGATTTGCAGATGATCAAGCTTTAGTTAGCCAATCAGCCAAGGGATTATAGCCATTGCTGAGTATACTACAGAAATATTGTGATAGTTGCGGTATGAAAATCAGCAAACAACAAAGGTAAATGAGGTTCTCAAGAAATAGGGAGGCTAAAATTAACATTAAAGGAAGTATGCAGAAATGAAGAAAGGGTTTCTTTAAGAGCGTGCCCATCAGTAACCTACCTAAACTGGTAGATAACCAACAATAATAACATTTATTTACAAATAAATTTTTTAGCTTGGCCTTGAGAATTGCAGTTGAGGAAATTGAGAATATAGGAATTGGTATTTTATTTAAAACTGTGGAAATGGAGTGGCATGGACCTTTCAGACATTTACTTTAGGAATATTGCTGGCTATTTATGTAATTTCTGGAGCAAGTATTGTGACTGTGGAGACTGGAATTGACTGGGAAGAGGTGTGGATTGTTTTTCACAAATAAGGCTCAGGAAAGTATATAGACAGAAGGGAGTGTCAAGATGCCAAGAGATATGAAGAGTGGTTTTCCTGGCGCGCGAATAGGGACTAGACAGATGGCTTTTTCTGAAGTGAAAAGGCTTTTATGGAGATAGAGGTATTACCCCAGAACAAGATGCCATATGATATGTACTTAGGCATAATAGAGGGCTTTAAATGTGCAGGTTGACATTACAGTAGCAAGTTTTCTGATAATAAGAAGGCCAACAGAAAGCTTCTTAACCAATGCTGTGACATGTGAGGACCAGTTGAGGGTATGAGAAAGGTGGATGCCAAGAAATTTAATTGATGAGGATGAGAGTGTTAGATGCGAGAACTGTTTTAGATGAAAGTGGGAAAATTACAAAAGTAGCATTATATTAGGTATAGAAGCTTTTACCAAGATGAGGGAGTTGAGAACAAGGACTAGGTAAAATGTAAAGAAAAGACTAGTGAACACTTTGATATGGAGTGTGGTTTTTATGGGTTGGAAACTTGGGTCATTGAGGCAAGATGGCAAGTGTAGGTTTGTGGGATTTTGAGATGTGGGTACAGAGAGAAATGGAAAAAGTGAAATGAATATAAAGGAAAATAAATGAAGAAGTTCTGGTCATGGTAGGGGAGGAGAGAAGGCTGTCGGGAGAAATCCAAAGAAGGCAGGGAAAGTGGATGCTTGGCGTACTGAGTGGCAGTGGGTTGTTAAAGACAGTGATGAGGGGAGAATGTTGGGTAAGCGAGATAGGGCGAGGAAGAAGTTAGGCATGCTGGACCAAATGAAGGGAGGCAGAAAATATGCGGAATCGAAGTATTATTTATCTTAGCATAGGGTGTTAAGGTGTGTAGTGGCATTCTTGGCAGGGCTTAGAAAGGTAGTAGTGTCTAGTCTCTGTATCAATTAAAAAAACCTACCTTAACCAGTAGACTACCATTAATAATAATATATGTACTTTTGGGAGCATGTGAAAAATTTCCCCACATTTTCACAGTAACACAGTCAGGAGAGTCAAAATCTATAACAGCTCTGGATAGTGTTCTTGTATCCAATATAGCCATTATCAGTATAGCACCTGATCCCTCAAAATTTGCTATGCATATTTTTCCCAATAAGTGTCAATAGGTAGCATTTTTTGTGTCGAATTTCATGGTAGTCCAGTGGGTAGGGTGCTGGGGTTCTAACCGGAGGGCCTGGTTTGATTCTGGGTGATGGCTGTGGGAAAACCGCAGGCGACACAGGGAAAGGAACTGCCCCCTCTTACCCTGATGTATGAATTTCACATGCTGTTGGGCTTAGTATTGGGTGAGCTCTACCCTCGCCTATCAATCCAACCATCAGGCTGATTACTGTTTTTTTGATTTCTTTTTGCAAAATAGCTTTAAGGCCAGGAAAAATTTATACATGCACAATATTCACAGCCATAATTTTCTTTAAACTATCATTCTTGAAGGTGAGGTTAAAACAGTTTGATGAATGAATATTAGATGAGTGAAATTCACAAATACTTATCATACTCACCATGCCGAGTTTGATAACTTTGTAATGCATTAAAAAGATGAATTAATCACTCCCACAACTTCAATAGCTTTTTATTAATATCACTATTTAAAAAGTTGGTTAATTACTAACAATTTGTGTAACTCATTCAGAAATAATTTATTTATAATTTTTCCTATCTTCATTGTGCAGTCATTTCATACCTAAATACAAGATTCAACTTCCTCAATTCATCATTTTTCCTTTCATTTAAGCATTCCTTTTACTGAAATAAACTATATCTGTGGGAACTGCAATTTTGTTAATTTTTGTGAGATTATGGAGGCGATTTATCATTCATGAGTGCCGAACCCCCATGCATGATTGCCAGAAGTCCCTTTCTGCTCTTCCTCTCTCCACGCCCCTAGTGAGAATACTTGGAAATGGGTGCACAAGCTCTGACTATAGCAATGGCAAAATTGTGAGAAATGTGCATGACATTTTACCCTATAGCTGGAATGTTTTTTTTTTTATTTTACCCTTGCTTGTATAGTTTTAATTTGTTCTGTATTCGGGAAATCCTCCTCCAAAGATTAAGATCATGGCTCACATTAAATTAAATATCAATGATCCACGTGTCATGCATAATGAATATTATAGACCAGTAAGACACTCAATTCTCCCTTGATAGCACGGTATCAGGTGACACCTCCAGTACCGTTTCGAGATCAAGGATCACAACGAAGGCGGGCACCACAGACCGGCCTGAGAGGAAGGGTTTCCTTAAGCTGCCGCCTCTTGGAGGTGTAATGATGGACTCAGGACCAAAAATGTTTGATCAACTTATAGTAGAAGAAGAAAATGCTGATGCAACAGCACCACCCACACCATTGAGTCAATACCTTCAAAATATGCCAAAAGCCACAGAACAAGAGCCAATGATGCTAAATGAGAATCTATTGATGGCAGATTACATATCATACCATATACTTAATGACTCAAACTCTGAACTAATATTGGTGAGTAAAACTTTTACTGATGTGAATACATTTTTTAAATAATTATAATATATAAGTACCCACCAATGCATTACCATTGTGCCATAAAATATTTGCTTTAAATCACTATGTAACAACATCTCTTTATACATATACATGAGCATCCTATAATACTTATTTGAAAGTCAGGGGCCACAACAAAGCAATTTAAAGTTAATCTTGAACTAATTTTTTCAAGTTGATCTTTTAATTTGGCCAATAAAAAAATGTTAATTTTCTTCTGTCAGGTTAAATTTCAGAATTAAATAAGTGAATAAAGATGTAGAAGTCACATAGGTGTGTGTGTAATGAACCAGATAGAAGACTACATGAAAAGCTATAAAATATAAATTTGTACTCTTCTGTACTTACATGTATTAGTGACGTTATCAACATTACAGGTCACTCAAGTGAAAGCGCCAATGAAAATCATCAATTTACAAAATATGACTGAAAGCTGTTATGGAGTATGGAGTAGCAGTTTAAATGAACAAGCATTTCTACAGAATGAATCATCAAAAATGAGGGCCACATCAATTTATAAAATCATCATTTCTTTTCTATTTATTTTTCTACATTTTTGAATGCATCTTGATAGAATGTAATAGAATACAACTGTGAACGAGACTGTCAGAATTGCTAAAATGTGTTTTGTTGATACTCTTGTTCTCAGAAGAACAAGAGAATTCTGGAGTTATGCACATTATTCCAGTCATTACAAGGACTTGACTTCAGAACAAAACACCAAATATTTTTGGTCTTTAAGTAATGCAAGTGCATTGATCTAATGAAGAATTTTTTAAGATATCTACATGTTGTTAATTGTGAACTCATTGCCCATTTATAAAGTTTATTAAAAATTTAATTGTAGAAAACTGCAGATCAGATTGCTTATCCATTAAGTAACTGACATGAAAAATAAACATAAGTACCTATGTATTTAACTTACTGATAAAAAAGATAAATTACTGTTTGCAAGTAAAAATACCTTAGGAGTGTCCACTTTTAATGGATGTATCAGACAACTAATCATGAACAGTGAAATCTAGGTTGAAAAAGATTGTGGCAATAGTTGAGAGCTAACACTGATGCACAATTAAGACTTAGCTTGGGTACCTTTGAGAATTTTTGAACATTTCATTACATAGTGATTTCTATTAGAACCAATCAGATTTAAATGACACAAAAGGCACAACCTCATATACTAATTGTGAAGCATACTTAGGTACTATTGTTTTTTTTTGCATAAAATATTTACTGATTGCCCATGCATAAAACAATAATTGGTAGTTGTGCTAAGCATTAATTTTAATCCAGACATTCCCATTTTTTAATCATGGAGTAGCTTAATTAGTGAAATCTGGCAACCAAGTTTGAATTTCCAAATATTTACAACAAAAAAGAGGGCTTAATGATGACACACAACCCAAAATGTTTTTCATAGTAGTAAAAATCTAATTACAAGTCCAAGAAAGTCACTTTTATGTTTAAGTATGATTCCTCTATCAAGAGATTTGTCTGCCTCATGAATTAAATATCTCTCTCAAAACCAAAAAGTTGCAGTCTCTTGAAACCTACATAATTCATGTAAAAATGCTCTCTGATCAAATTTTTGAACCACCCTTGAAATGCAAGATCTTCTATTTGTTCAATATTTATTTTTTAAATTAAGGCTAACACAAATGTTCCTATAGTAAGCATGAAGTTTTCTGTAAACATTTTTTCCACCAACATGCGAGACCAAGTTATAATAAAATATCTGAAAGATCATAAAAATGTTATTTATTTAATAAATCTGTGCTTGAATGAGATTATCAGGCAGAGTTGTGCAACTTTTGTAAATTTAAGCATAAAAGCTAAACACACAAAATTTTCCCAAAAGAAATAGTTATTTTTTAACTTATACCAATTTCACTCCTTAAAAAAAACATCCATAAATCAACTTTTTGATTTTCCTCACTAAGTTATATGGTCATTTTTGAAGATCACCTTCTTCAAAGGTGAAGAAATTATGAGATGATCGTTAGTCTATTGATGGTAAAATTAAGGTGTGACCTATTTAAGATTCAACTTTACTAAAACCATTAGAAATTTTCAAATGTGATACTAGTGACATGGACATACAAGTGAAATGGACAAATAAACAAAATTATCAATGCCAAACCTGGTATCATCAGCACCAATTTATAGAGTCCAAATTTTAAATTGCATGAGCACAAACATGTAACACTAATGGACACTTCCCCCATCTGTCCTTCACCACTCTTACTACAGATTCACCCTATTCCACCTCCTAACATGAATACACAACCGACAGTGGCTCTGCATTCACCTCTTCCCATGCTAATCCATGCACACATTGTTCTCCAACTGATGATGGTCATCTCAACAACCAAAATACTGACATTGGAGAATGCCTACCATTAGATAGCTACCAAAAAGGTTCGTTGTGCAGGATTTTGTGGCTGGGACCGAAGGAGAAATATAGGGAAGGGAGAGAAAGGATGGAGGAATAGACAGAGGGACTGTGAGAATGTGTTAGAAAGGGGAACCAAACCCTTTTAATGTTGGGGCCTTCTCTTTCAGTAGAGTTGGCAGACCAGATGTCAGGTAATGGTGACTCATGTCACTCCTCAAAGCAGTTAAGTTGGCAGCCACAAGAAAGTGTTCTCAAGCTGACCATCCATGCTACACAAACTTCCTCACCCATTATGAAGGATTTTAAAAGTTACGAAACCAAAGTCTCAAATCAACCACTGTGAAGTGACATGATCTATTGTTACAAGCTAAATGTCTAATAATCTGTTGAAATTTGAACATTGATGAATTTTCTTTCAAAAAGCTGTTGAATTTACTACCAATAGCCCTGAGTAAACTGTTGGGTTTAACCCTTTCGCTGCGAGTGATGATATTGTCTCGTCATGTGTTGTATATTCTGATCTGTGTATGACGACTATGTCTCGTCTTGGTTTTTATTTGCATTTTTCACCTCTCCGTGCATTCCATTGTAGTGCAGGCACGTGTGGAA